>JAOBRD020933842.1:0-12354 GCA_027575215.2 Hydrozoanthus sils | reverse complement strand
TAAGTCCAATTTCGGGCACTGATAGGGTCACTGATAGTTCAATATTGCAGCGTTAAGCATTATAACTTTATAGCATTCCACTAATGAAAGGAAATGTAAATATTCTTCAAAAATTTTATTTCTAAGCTTAAATTTTATACACTCTGACTCTGCTCGCTTGGTGCTTTTATATTCAGAGAAGCCATGCTCCCGTGATCAAACAGGTAACTTACTTTTGAGGCCAAGCCTCGGTATTTTTTCAGTTATTTTAACCTTTCGGGGATTTTGATCTTTTTTGTTCTTACAAAATTGGTTTTTTAAAGATGTACAGGTGTGTATTCTCTTTGGAGAGAGCCGAAAATTATCTTCAATTAAAGTTCTTAAAGGTAGTTACTTCTCTCCACTAGGCGGGCAGCGAAACTAATCTTAATGGAGTTGGACTGCTGTTGAACAAAATACAAAAAAGCTCAAAGGCAAATCGAGTTGCACTTTAACTTCAAAACTACGACCAACGGATTTTATAAGTTTGTGAGTCCTCTGTGTTATGACCTGCGGTACACCATGTACCACTGCGTTATTTAGTAAATAAACCCCTTCCGGCGGCTGGTATATCGGAGGATAATGTCCACGGCTGATAGATTGTCCGAAAAACGAACAGTTGGCCGAGAAGCGAAGCTTCGAGGGCAACTGAGAAATTTTGAGGACAATCTATCAGCCAAGGACATTATCCTCTGATATGCCAGTGAGCCAAAAAAAGGGTTTATTTATTTTATAACCCTCCCAATATTATTTTTTCTTCGATAAAACTTCGTGTACAATTGAAGAGATGAAAAATTCTCTCTTGTCCACACTAACTGAAGTTGGATGGAGTGTAAACTCTCAGTCTTAAGCTTAAGATATTTTACAGAACTTTAGAGAGGGAGAGTTTAATTAAGCCTGTTATTAAAACTGTTGTTTAGCGAAAGCAGACTTGCAACTTTTTTTACCTTCAAATACGTTTACGCGCGTCGTCAGCTTTGTCGACTTTTTTGCGCTGCCCTGCACTGCCTTTAAAATCAGGTATTTTTAAAAATCTTTGTTGTTAGACTCGTTGAAATGATTAATTTAATTGTATATCAATACCAACTTGTACACAATTTGAACAAATAACATTTGTTGTTTTCACTAGAAATGGCCGACAAAATCGCAGGGCAGTTATCAAATTGGAAGGAGTATATTCGCTGATAACCTACTGCCAATTTTGTACCACGTGACGCGTTTTATCCAATGAGATTGCACGAAAATTATTGGGTGGGTTATAATGTAATTTAATTGCTTTGCTCGTCTGATTTCTGTTTCGTGTGGGTTAAATTACCAAATCGAAGAAGTAAGGAGGGAAATAATTTTGCAAAGGTGATTGTTTGAAGAAGGAAGAAGGAGTCTCTTGAGAAACAGATGGTCGTTCTAGTTCTGAATTTAACAGCTTTTCACTGTTGAAAGGTAGGGCCTTTGGTATACTTTACGATTAAGTTTGGTTATATTTCACGGGCAAACTGCTCCAGAAAAAACAGATTTCGGCTATGCCGTGTTGACCCTTTCACGAAGGTTATAATGACAACACGAAAGGAGTTTCAGCGATTTTGTGCAGATCCAGCGAGTTTTTGTGTCAGAAAAGTTTACATCCCTACTACTTTGTATCTTGTTTTACATTCAAGTGATCTGCTGTAATGTTAATTTGTCAGATCAAGCTTGGAATAGTATGAAGTTTGGGGGATTAGTATGTCTTTGTGAGCTTTGCTTTGGCATTGCTCAGACAGTGTTGCTAGGCTCCACATCTCGTTTCTATTTCTTAAGTCTTTAGAAAAAGTCTAAAATCCTAGATTGCCATTCGTAAGAGATATAGAACCACTTTATAAGAACGATGCTCAGTTTGGCCAGAGTAATAACTTTTTGCTTCCGCCGCTTTATGTCTATTTGAAACACACATAGAAATAAGAACAATTTAAAAACAGTTTGAGGCTCAAATCGCCAAAATATTTAACAATCAATTTTTGCAATTAATTAGCACTTTTCATGTGCTTTTTTAAAAAGTGTTTGAGTCGGACTTTGTTTGATTTTGAGTTCATTTAATTTTTAGTTTGTGTTGATATAATACTTAATTGCATGACTTTCTCAGAAAAACAAAGAAGTCTTTAGTTCTCAGTAAAAACAGGAATATGACGTCATGGGACTTCCCCTTTGTTGACTAGACTGAACTTTTTCTATTGTATTCAAAATAATATGATCGTCATAAGAATAACTTGCAGAGACCTATAAATATTTATGATTTTATCAAACCTTTGAAATGGCCAAGAGTAAAACTGGTTTAGCTGATTCTGAGTTCATACAATTTTTAGTTAGTGTTGATATAATTCTTAATTGCGTGACATTCTCAGAAAAATAAAAAAGTCTTTAGTTCTCAGAAAAACAGGAAGTTGGTGAATTCATGGGACTTTCCCCGTGTTGACTTAACTGACCTTTTTCTATTATATTCAAAATCATATGATAGTCATATGAATATCTTGAAGTGTGTGGTGATAAAGAAACCTAGAAGTTTATGATTTTATTTAACCTTTGAAATGGCCGAGAGTAAAACTGGTTTAGCTACGGATTCGATGGAGTTTTTAGATTCGAATGACTTGTGAACAGACTGTGAAATCGAATATTTTGACGGTTTTCACCTAGGAAATATTCGTTATTAGTTTTATAAGGTAAACGATATGGTAAAACACAGCTCTTCAAAGCTGTTGATGGACGAGTATTCAGTTGCTCCAAATATAAATCTGACCACCCCATATGCCATGGTCAAAAACTCGCTACAACGACAAAAACGAGCTTAATGTGATTATTATTAACTCTCAGTATTTAAAAAATGATGAAAAAATCCTATTTTGAACAGCAATTGGTGAAGTTTAGTTTTCATATTTTTAATGAACATCTTTAACTCTCTTAATCAATATTCAAATGTCACTACAGACGCCGTATAACCGAAGAGGACAGTTATGAAATCATGTTTACTTTTTGTATGGTTCTTAAAATCGTTTCTAGCTCCTAAACTGTTAACGAGCAGCATATGCATTTTCTGATAAATGAAGGAACAACGGTTGATTTTTTAAAAGTTACGTGAAAAGGAACTTGTGTACACGTCAATCAAAGAACCAAAAAAAACGTTTCTTGAGCTACATATACAGAGCAGTGCACTGTATATAAAGTCGGTTACCTTTTTAAATTAGTATAGAGGACAAATTATTTTTTCTTTGTTTTAGTTTTGAAAGATTTCGCGCGCACGAAAGTTTGTTTTGTAGAATTAAATCTTGACTTTGCTCGCGTGATGCCGCGTAACTAGTTGCCATTATGGCAACAATAAAAAAGATAAATTCTTTAGTTTCCAAGAGTTGTCTAGTTTTATTGCTTTTTGAAAAGTTTCGCTGCGGCGTGTACTATTTTACTGGAATCTGCCCCCGGACAAAACAGGTTTTCTATGCGGCAGAACACCTGAGTTTTTGAATGTTTCTTTATGCTCAGAACCCTTACACAGTGGTTATAATGGCAAGACGAAAATTCCTGATAAAGTTTCAGCAATTTTAGACAGACTCAGCGAACAACTTTTGTGCCAGAATAATTTAGATGCTCATTATGCTATGTCCTGCTTTATGTTAAATTTATCTGTTCCACTATTGAGTTGTGTAAAGTGCTGGCATTAGGGAGTTTACGTATACGAAACGAGGAGAGCGACGCCGACAATTACGGCTTCCAAAGAAACATATTTCTTGCTTTTCCTTTTCGACCATGCCTGGTTCGCTTGCCCTCTCTTTTGTTCTAATGACGCTTTGTGAACAGAAAAAGATTAAAGCCCCCAAATAAAGATACATAAAAGAAGATTGAGAAGATTTTCGTTCCTGTAGTCGTAAGAACTTCAAAATCAAGCTTTTCGCGTCGTAGTTTTGTAGACGACGGTGTAGCAGGTGACCGGCACGGTGCATTCCAACGTGCAACTATTGTTTTCACTATTGTTTTCTGCCGTCACCGTTGGCGTGGCTCTCCTCGTTTAGAAAACTCCCTATTGTGCGATGTTGCAAAACGCCACATCTTGCTGCTTTTTCTTAAAAATGACGAAGATCTAATAATGTTTAAAATTTCAGATTGAAGCACAAAGTGAAATCGTAAGAGATTGGATAACGTAACCACCTTGCCGGTGAAGTGGCCGGCCTGTGTTTTAAAAATTGCTACAAAGAACTCTGGAACATAACTTTTTGGACGCACAATGTAGACCATAACAATTTTAAGTGAAGAACAGACATCTCAGAGAACATATCTGAAAGTGGAAACAGAGGGAATCAATCAGGTTAAGTATCATTTTATAGCTTGACAAAATGTAGGAAAAACACCTTCGTAGGCTTTTGACTTTAAACCCACATCAAGTCCAATTTCTTAGCTTTGGTTAACTCCAACTTTTATTAATTAATTTCTGTCTTAACCAACTTCAAAGGTTTTCCAAGTATTCTTATTCTATCTTTACTGATTTTAGACAATATAAATAATACATGTACCGTATGTGGTACCTAGTTTGTGTATACATGGTACATGTACTTTGTATACTGTATTTTAAAGTATACAGAAACTGTAAGAACTGCGATTTGGAAAATGAAAAAACATGCGATTTAAAATTGTTATCTGCGAACTTTAGTCAAGAAGCCCACCGAAAATCAAATATTTTAATAACACTGTATATGAATTATTTGCAATAGGTTATTATCATGAATAAATGTTCTTCACCTTTTCTTAGCCTCAGCATGTTCTTAACATTATTTTATAAAAAGAGTTCTTATAAAAAAAGAGTGTAATAATGATTGTAAGTCAGAGAGAGGGGGGAGTCAGGAAGATGCAGGACAATGTAGGATAGGGGAAAGAAATGATGGATGTGGTTGCAGTGTGTGGGCAAGCGCATGGCTGCTGATCAGCATTTTATCTTACATTATACCTTATGTATAAATTTTGTATTCCTTCTTGATGTATATTTTATGTATACCTTTTGTATATTTTTGTATACTCTGATACTATGTATACCTTTTGTATATTTTTGTATACTCTGTTGCGAATACATAATATGTGTATGTATTTATTCCAAAAATAGAGTACATTTAATGTATATTTACTAGTGCATAAAAATGTACCTTATGTTACTTTCTGATGTATACTTTATGTACAAAGCCAGTATATTTTTTGTATAAATGAATAGGGTTTTTATCGTTGTTCTTAGTAGTTTTCTTTGTTCTTTATAAACCTGCACCGAATTTCCTCTATAAACAATGATAGGTTAAAGTCAATGATCAATTATTTTCTTCCGTATAAAAGGCAAGTGCACAAAACATGCAGCAAAAATTGGATTAACGCTTTTCAAATGTTATACAATATCATTACGACGTTTTGTGCTAATTAATGAAAATAGAAACGTTTCAAATGTCGAAACGCGCGATTAAGCAAATGACAACAACAAATAAAATTTTGCACAAATTTTTCTTTATTTGACAGAATTGTTTCAACAAAAAAATCCAACTTACAACAGAATTTGAAAGCATTGAGGTGAATGAAACGAATGCCTCTCGAAGTTTTACGTTTCAATCAGGAAAAAAGACGGAACATTTTTTTTTATAAAAGGACAAGTTTTGCTGCCAATAACGAGTGGCTCTCTATCGCCATCTCAAGTCAACACCGCACAATAAGAAATTTTCATTGCGATAATTAAATAGCAAATTGTTTAGTGAAGCCAATAAAACACCAAAACCCTACCTGAAACAGCTCGTCAATAAGGGAAAATTCGAACAACAAAAACAGTTTCGTCGCATTCTAGCACAGAATCACAACTCCTTCAAGCCATCGATCATTTCTAAAGCAGACACGAGGAAAGCTTCATGCAGTCAACTAGCTTCAGTGGCTTGAATTCTCCCTCGAATTACTCATCTACATTCAACGTGAATGTAAACAATGGTGTTTGATTTTCTGCTTGAACTAGCGCTAGCCCTTTTTGCATCTTTTTTAGCTACATTTGTGTTTGTTGTTTTTGAGCACAAACCGTTAAAAATGTGTTCACTTTGCTTTTTTTCAAATTATTATGTGATCTGCGCGCGCTGCTAGCTGCTGTACAATGCACATGGCAAACACAACTGCGTTTTTCCATTTTTCGCTTCGCCTCAGGCGTAGTGAATATCTGGGTGATGATTAATAATCACCCAGAATAATTATTCACCGGATGTTCACTCCGCCTTCGGCGAATAATTGTTTAATAGGCATGGAGTAAGTAAGCCAATCAGGTTGTTGCATTTCAGACAGTATAGTACAGTTGGTCTCTACTAATTACTCTTACTGTGGTCGACCCTAAGAATAGTAAAAAGTTTTAGTTCTTTCTTACCCGTGAGGACACAGTGCCTTTTATCTATAACTATACATTTGCTTTTACTGTTATTACTGTTACTGTTGTGACATTTATATTGTTAACGTTAATGTTTTACCTATCGAAATTATTTTTATTCATAGACACGATGAACTGAAAAGAGTGTTGTTCATCTAAGGGCGGGAGAGAATTTATAGTTTCTCTCGCCCAGCTGCAGACCGCTATTGAACATTACAGCATCGAAAGGTAAGCGAAAAACTGTAGACAAAAATAGCTTTGCTGCATACTTAAGTTTTTGTTATAAAATGCATTCCTTAGGAAACCCATGGTAGTTATTTGTTTTAATTAATTACTTAGATACATTGCAATTAACTTTTGTATAATTAAAGTCGAAAGTTTTTATAGGCGAAGAAGAGGCGATATAACCCTTCTTTTAGCACTTGGAACCCAGTTTAGAGCCTGGCTAGCGATGTTCTTCGGTGGCTTTGACTTTCTTCTCTTAACGATGCCTTTTTCCTACCTTAAATCTCTGTTCATACCCTCGGGAGGAAGGGAGTGAGAGTGGGTGGGTGCTTGGCCTGGAATGTGCTAGGGATGTCCCGCCTAAGCCCCCAAACCCTGGCCCTATTTAAGATAAATAGAGAAAAGCATATACTCTATATACATTTATCGTTATTCTTGTGTAATAAGCAATTATTCCCCGAAATGGAGGTGAATATCTATCGCTAGGCACCGACACTGAGGGGATAATTTAGTATATGCCAATTCAGGTGAGAATTGCTGAATTGCAAGCTTGAACTTAATTTATCAATTTAAAATTTTCAAACACAAGTAAGAAAAAAATGTTGTACTTTTTCGTGAAATTTCGAGGTAAAACAACTTTAATCCTACTTGTGAATACATACATCCCAAATTTAGTGGCCCTTTTTTGTGTTTAAAGGAAATGGCTGAATCGTTTATTTCGTGAATTTCCTCTTCCGAGATTGTCGCGAATTGAGTCGCCAATTTGACAGCTTTTTCAAAACAGTATCTATCTAAGGATATTTTCTGTTTCAGGAACCATTCTGAGCGCGCGAAAAAAGCTATTCTCTGATTTGGTAAATGCTAAGACAATATATGTGCAAAAAGTGAAACCTGTTTAAGACATGTCAAGTATGAGATTGTATGCCCTGTCTAAGACAAGGACCTCAAAAACCATACCCCGACGGGTGGCACGTACTTATATTGTAAATATAGGGGAGTACCCCCCCCCCCCGAGATTGATACTGGTCTTTCACTAGCTCTTACCTCTTTGTATCTGTCTGGGCTACCTGTGGCTCATGACCCTGCAATGGTTCTGTAGCTCGTGTAGTCAGTGCTAACTCTTTGAACACTAATGGTTGCCATAATTGTAGCAGCTGTGTAAGGCTTAAGTTACCGAGGCAAATTGAGTATTCGTTTGTTTCATAGCGACTTCACGCCATATTATGCAATGTTTGGTTTAGTTTTCTTGCTTTCTTTTATTTTGCTACTGGTTTTATCGAGGCACTGTCAAGCCATACTTTGCTTTTGTATACTTAAAAATATTGAATTGCCGCCAAATATAAACTATTTTCCCCCAAAATCAGTAATTTGCCGTAGAAAATACAAAATATTCGCGTTCATTAAGTAAAATAACTTGTCATTAATTTGAGGTGTCTTCACTAATATTTAGTGGGCAACTGCTAACACGAGATTTAAATAAAGTAACTATTATTGATGTTGTTATTAATATTATTATTATTATTATTATTATTATTATTATTCATTCTTTTTGATTTCGATTAAACCTTTCTTTTGATACTTGATCGTTTGTTTCTCACAGTGTATATAATGGCAAAGGCAGTAACATACACTGATAAACAACTCAATTACTTCAAGTTCATCTCAATTGTCGTAGATGAGTTTACTAAAGCGCTTCGTCAGACGTTTATTTCTTTGTGGGACAACAAGTATGGCACGACCCCAGGCTATCAACCGTGGGATGACTCTGTCGCAGTCAGAACTATGTTCAAGACACTTGAAGGGAAAAAGACTGTACCCCCATCCATCCAGGAATGGGACTGCACTGAAATGTTCCAGGCTCTCATTTATTCACGAAGCTTTTCAACTGCAATACCAGGAGGAAAAATGAAAACTTTGAGTGAGATGCATGTTGCTCCGAGGAGACTTGCAGGTGGGTCACTTCACCCGAGTGTGGTCGGTGCAAATCAAGAAGAAACCGTCGCTCTTTCTGTTGATCAAATGCGACGGCTCAGAAACAGAGCCTGCCATTCATCCAGCACTAAAGAGATCGACAAGGCCAGCTTTGATAGCTACATACAACTTATCAAAGACGCCTTTAAAGTACTCGGTGTTTCAACAACTATCGTTGATAATGTTGGAGTGTTGACAGAAGATGATTTTCCCAGTGGACGAGTGCGTAGACTAGAAGACACATACCTGGAATTTTTCAGAGATGAAGCTGCAGTGAAGATCGATGATATTTTGAAAACCACTGCTGCCATGCAAAAGGATATGGAGGCAATAAAAGGTAATACTTTAGGTCAAATTAGTCCAACTGTTAATTTCGCTCAAATAGGATAAGACGACTTCAAACAAAGCTATTGTCTAATCACGGGCTACAGGATTAATTGGCTACGAGTGAACTAAAAAAGCAAAAATATCAAATGAAATTATTTATAAAACCTTTTAACTGCCATGCCTTAAGTATGTGCTGCGGAAGTAGCACGGTCAGCGATACGTTTTAATCGTTACAAGGTTATGTCATTGTCAAAAAACTCAGTCGAAAAAACAACAGGGTTGGAAATTGGTGAGCCTCTTTGAATTGAGCGCATACAGACCTGTCTTCCATATAAGGAAACTTCCATGGCTTTTCTTCCATATAGGGAAACCTCCCTGGTTCCGTTGAACAAATAACTGAAAAAACTTGAAATCTAAGAAAAAGTTCTTGATTCAAGACCAACAGATCAGCTGATCAGATCACGACCGAAGACATGAACATTTCTGTGGAATTGTCTTGCTGATACTAGCTCTAAATGTACAAGCACTAAACTATAAACTTTTGGTTACCAACGTTCGTCAGTCGGCTCAACCAGTGGCGTTAACTCCATCTTTGTTGGGTTGTAAATTGTTTAACAATTCAATTCAATTTTATTTTTTAGTACCTTTTTTTACAATCATTTTTCTTCCAATTTATTTAGGAACAGAAAATAAGCTACTCAGTCAACTGCAATAACCAGAGGTTAATCTAGGGGGTTGGCTGAATATAATTGACATAACTTTTGAATCTAATTAGTGTTGAGAGAAGAATGATTACTGCTACAAATTATAAAAATGACAAGGGAAACTAATTATCATGAGAAGTCAGTTAAAAAATGATGTATTACATGTGCACACACAAAGAAAACTTCGAACTATATTTACATGTCTGTTTACATATTTTTTGAAGGATAAATAAGAATATTGCAAGGAGAGACTATCTAGTTGTCTACAAGACTAAGTAAAGAATAAGTTTGGAGTATTCGTTAGTTTGTATAGGATGATAGCAAGCTGTCTTTCTGGGCGTTTTTGAAGCATGACCTATTTAAGTTTTCAGCTTTTTCAAACCTTAAAAACTGGACTTAAGTATAAATAAAAAAGAAAATAAACGCGCTCCCCGACAGACCCTCACTGCTTAACACTGTTCCGTGATAATAAACAGGGGTATTTTTTAATGGCCTTATTTTGTTATTTATTTCTTGTAGCCTTTTGTTTGCTTCCTATGTAAACTACTCTGTAATGTAATTCCCTTTCTTGCGTGATCTTTTTCTCCTAACTCCCCACTCGGAGAAAACTGGAGAGAAATAAGGCGCACAGGCCCAGCCTTAAGATGGCGATAAATTCCTTGAAGTTGCCAACAAAATTGCCTAAAATTTGCAAAAGGTTGTCAAAAAAAAAAAACCTTCATAAGCATTGAAAAAGTAGAAAAAAATTCCCCTTCCCCCGCCCCCATCACTTTTCTAATAGTCCGTCCCGTAGCCTTAGGAGGGAGTGGGTCGAACGTTGATTCAGCACGTATGAACACTCATTCTAGCTAAGATCTTTGAGCTCGCGGACGATTGCCCATCTAACCTGGAAAAAGGCTTGGCCTTTTCGAAGGCACGAGAAGCAGTGATATTTACATCCAAATTAAACCCTGTTTTGAATTTCTTGCGTTAAAGAGATTGATCGGCGTTTTTAATTTTAATATTCAAGGATATTTTTCCTGACTTTCTTCAGCTAGGAGAAAAAAGACACAAGTGAATGACTTAGGGCTAGAGCTCAGAAGGGTACTCGCGTCTTGGTCTCCTTCAGCTGGTCTGCTTTGACTCATTTTATCATGACTAATAACGGGGAGAGAAGAACTCTAAAAAATTATTACATTAACCTAGACAATTCTCAATAATTTTGAAGTTCAGTTCTCTTCAAAATTGAGTAAAAGTGAGTTGCAGATGTTTCGACCAATCCTAGTCATTCTCAGTTATCAGCTATTATACCTAACTGACCTTACATGGAAACTAACTGTGTAGTGTTCGAAGCTAAAAATTGCTTCTGAACAAACTTAGCTCTAATTTTGAAATATCGATAGATGAGGAAAAATACAAAAAGAAATAAAAAAAAAAACAGTTGTTCCATTCGCGCTTGTTGATATAAAAAAAATATAATATAGCCCAGTCCGGTGTAACAGCGGATTTGGTCTCTCCGCAGACTTGGTCCTCCCGGACCAAATCCGCTAGCGGGTTTGATCCTCGCTTCGTAAATGTGTTCCCCCAAAAAACTTTCCACAGTTGAGTTTTTGGCGGATTTTGAAACTGTATCGGCGTTTGAATGCATTTATAAACATTTTTAGAAGAATATGTTGGCTTTATATCCATAAAATCCGCGCGCCCTTACTGCATCCCGTGAGTATGAATCTGAATATCATTGTACGCGGCAGAACATGACGAACTCCTTTGTGTTTATCAAGTTTTGATTGAAATAGGCCTGCATTTGTCAGCGAGTGTTTTAAATGTTGTGGCAATTTTTTATAATTTGTTCTGAAAAGTTTAACAAGAAGTTATCAAGAAGGACGAAATATAAAGCTTTTGATTAATGCTTGTGTGAAATTAAGGTTAAGTTAAGGTTAGCAAGTACAAGCAACTCTGAATCTTAGGTAGCAACTATGCTTAATTGATGAAAAATTACCTGCTTAGCGCAATTAACTATAAGTATAATAACAAGAACGTGATTTTTGGAATTAAGAGCGTTCCTTTTATGTTTTCCTAGCTTGTTATTTTTGTTAGTGTGTGATACTTTTGTAAAACTACATTTCATTTTGGGTGAGAAGTGTGAGTAACTTTGTAAAAAAACAACTGAAAGACACCAAAAGGCACTACTGAAAGTGGTTGTTCTTGTTTAGAACTGACTAAAGCAAATTTCTTTCTTTTGAAACCATTATTCCGCCACTGACCAGTAAAGAACCTTGCAATTGATTGAAAAGCTACCGTGATGTCATTTAAGAAACGAAACACAGCTACCGTGTTTGCACACGCTAATGCAAACCGAGGTGCGTTTGGGAGAAATCGAGGGCAGATCAGTGCAAACACGAGACCGAAGGTCGAGTATTTGTACCTGCTCGACATTTCTCCCAAACCCACCGAGGTTTGCAATAGCCTGTACAAACACGGTAGCTGTGTTTCATTTCTTTTATAAAATAATAATTATAAGGAACAACTTAAAACCAAACAGATTTGTTTTGATAAGTTGGCCGAAAGAGCAATTGTATGACTAGATAATTTCTCCATACATAGTGATAGCCAATCAGATTCGTTGTTATTTTGACAGGTTTCTAACTGAACGGACATTTCAACATGTTGTGAATTATTAGCGTAAGAGCAAACAAAGATTACGAGTTGTAGCGAACCGACAATTATTCATTGTAATCTAAT
>JAOBRD020933738.1:0-12354 GCA_027575215.2 Hydrozoanthus sils | reverse complement strand
CTTGTGTGGATGGGTCGGTGAGAATGCGTTTGTTATGATTGTCGATTATCTGCTTAGTGTTATCCATGCAACTATAACTTATCTTTACTGTGTTGCGATTGAAGATTTTTCGGAGCTTGTGATCTTTATGGAAGTGTTTGTCAAATATGCCGCATCTTTAACAACAACGGGCTACGTATCACTATAGAAGCTAATAAACAGATAATCAACTTTCTGGATGTCACCTTTAATCTCAACCAAAACACCTATCAGCCGTACACCAAACCAAACACCGAATGGACAGACAACGAATGGGTGTATTAAAATTTCCTTTTGCCTGTTGCAGTGCATGTGTTTTTTCCATATCAATCTGCCTAAAATGCAAAGATCCATACATGAAGCGGGGAAGCTGGCTGTCATTTGGCCTAGTAGTGATGCAACTCCTCTTATGGAAGGGTTGATGCAGGTCAGAATTTCTATACATGCATCTTTGAGTTTATCTGCCTTTTTTTATATTTTGTGCGCCGTCATGATGGTATAACGTGAATTTTGGTGTCCGCCATCTTATTTTATCTTTTAATTTATCTATTGAATCTCTTAAGCAACGTGAAAACACATGATAATAGCAAAGGAAGGTTAGAAGAAACTACCTGTCTTTATACAACATTAAGCTCGACTTTATACCATTGCCAGCCACGCCGAATTGCTGTTACAAGATGCCGCAGACTACGAGTTTCGCATTTCGGAGCAAGGATAAATTACATCCGAATTCCACGGCAGCTTTCCAAATAACTCGTTTGACAATTAGTGGCGATATTTCTCCGAACCCGGGCCCAGATAAATGTAAATCTGTTCGAGGACAATTGCAAGAAATCATCGTGCATTACACTGTACATCGTGTAATGGCTCGCTCCACATAAAGTGTGGTAAAGTGAAGCCCAACGAAGACAAAAGACTCCAACAGTTGGCTGACGCCACGTGGAACTGCCCACTATGCACCAATTTCGCCTCAAATGGTTCTCAAGATTGCCCAGCAATATCAGATCTACCGTTCTGGGATTCATCCGAAGATACAAAAGTATCTCCTCTTCGCTTATTTCACAGCCGGGTTTTCGTCTTGTGCGTAAAGACCGGAAAAAGGGTGCGGACGGACTACTAGCCTTTATTAGAGCGGACTTATCGGTGTGTAGGAGAGCGAAGCTAGAGCCTGCAAATATCGAGACTATTTGTTTAGACGTAAATGACACCAACAGAAGCCGATTTATTATTTGTGCATGTTATAGATCTCCTGGGAAATGTAAAGAAGCCGATTTCTTAGACACTCTATCATCAGCTGCAGAAGTCATGTATAATTCAAGAAGGAAGGAACTGCTCTTATTGGGCGATTTTAATATGGATATGTACCACAAGAGTCAGGAAGGCCGGTTTCCAAACCGTAATCTAGCCAATTTTTGTGAACGTCTCGGCCTCGTAAACAAAATCTCTGAACCGACGCGTGTTACAGATAAAACAAAGACACTGATTGACGTTGTTTTACCAAGCCATCATGAACGATACGCTACTGCCGGCACGTTACACCTAGGTGTAAGTGACCATGATTTAGTTTTTATTGTTTGAAAAAATAAGTTGGCATGTCCCAAACCAAGGTTCATTGAGTACAGAAGCATGAAAAATTTCGACCTTCTATGGCAATCGGCTTACTCTTATGATAAAGTGGATGACGTTTGGGGTCATTGGAGTGATGACCAACCCCAATGGATTACACCCCAAATCCTGCGTGAAATCTCACTTCGTAACAGCATGTCCAAGCGTCATAAAAAGAACCCCTCGTGGGAAGCTTGTAAAAAGCAACGAAATAAAGTTACACCACTCAAGCGTAGAGGTGTCAAGATGTTCTGTTATGATGTATCAAATACTGCCAGGCACCCCGAGGAATTCTGGAAGAAAACGAAACCACTTCTTCCAAACTTCGGTCACAAGGAAAAAAGAAAAAAGTCCTTTTCGTGCGTGATCAGTCAAATTAGTAACGTTTTGCAACTGTCAAAATTTTAGTAACTTGACGATACTTGACTATGAGTATTCATAATGTTTTATTCTTATTTCAATTATAGGTAATTATTTTTTATATAGTTCTTAATCTGTATATATTTAATAGTAACACACGTTCGTATTTTGAACGAGCTTCCTAGCTCCTGGGCGATACGTGAATAAATAAATAAAGTATTGATTGATTGATTATGATTGTATTGATATTGATTGATCCCGTGTTAGATAAATTTCTCTTGAGTCAAGAACAAAACCCAGATATGTTATTCCCTGAGCTGGGGCAAGGATTGACTTTTCTGGGTGTATAATAAATCCCAGTGAAACAAACAATTTTATAGTGTCAACCACATTATTAACACAATCATTTAAATCATCCCCTTGAAGGTACGAATCATCTACATAAGAAGATGATATATCACCAGACTGCCTTAAAGTTGCATGGAATGGCTTTAACAGTTTTTGTAAATTTACGTGGGCTAAGTGCCAAGCCATTGGGAAAGGCAGTGAACTTATAACACTGTCCCATCCACTAAAACTTAAGGTACCTTTGATCTTTCTCTGCAGTTGGCACAGAATATAAGCATTTTTGAGGTCAATTGAGGCCATGAAACAATTTGGCCTCATCATATTTATTGCTGACCTCAAGGTGACCATTTTTAAATGCCTATACTCAATATGCGTTCTTAGTCTTTTTATGTTGAGGATCAACCTTGATGACCCATCCTTTTTGGGTGTGACAAATATAGGAGAAAGGAGCTCCCCTTTCTCATGCTCAGAAGTTAAAACCACACCTTTATGTAAGAGGTTTTCTATCTCAGTGTTGATTACAGCAATCTCAGATTCTTTTATAGACTGAGTAGGCACTGTCCTTTGAAAAGGCATGGATGTGAATTCAATATGTTGGCCTTTTACCATACATAATATTTCAGGGTCTGAAGTGATTAATTTCCAGTTATCTATATTTTCTGCAAGTCTACCAGCTTTTAAAGCATTGTGGCAAAGTAATGTCAAACTCTCATTTACCTGTGTAATGTTAATGTCTGTCAGAGCAGGGTTTGAGTTACTGATTGTTCTTTTTCTCCCGCTGCTTTTTCTGACTGTAGAAGTTCTTCTTCCCCTTCTGGCCTAAAAAGGTATCTTGTTTAAACAGGGTCTGATAAGATCACGTCGATGCTGAGATAAACTCTGGTTATCATGCCCCAATAGGGCAATCGCATCCGTTTTGAGCGTCAGAATTTCTTCCAACTTAGTGGTGTCTATGCTTTTCTTGTTAGCGAGCATGTTCATGAGTTTGCTGGCTGAGCAAGTTAAAATGGCCCCGACCTTTGTGACTATCCTTTGTATAGTAGCTACCCGACGGTCGCGTCTTTTAGCTGGGTGAATGAGTTTATCCCAGATTTCTGGGTTGGCCGTGGGGACAACGATCTTGTCACAGTTTGACGGGCGGCCGTATTTGTCCTTGAGCTTTGAGTCGCCAAGTTCAGCAGAGAACCTTTTGTTGACAATTTCCGCCAAAGTGCCAGTTACGGTTTCAGTGATCTTCTCCTCTGCGTCATAGCAGGCGCGTAGGCAGGATGGGGGGGGGGGGGTGCACGTGCACGCAAGTCTGCCCCCACAAGTCTGACGAGAACAAGAAGCCCTTGGCCTTGGCCGAAGGCTTGACGCAAGCACAATGCTATCGGTGTGGTTTTCGTCGGCTCAAGGCTGTTAATTGCTCAGTTCAGTCAGTGAAGCGGTGTTACAGCTGTGGAAAGCAAGGCTACGAAGCACGGAACTGTAGATCTAACGTTCCAAAGTCAGCTAATCAAAGTAACGGAAGTAGGCCTGGACCCAAAAGACAGCTAAGTGCAGGGTGCCTTGTACAGCCACCTTCCATACAGGCTTCATCAGAAGAGATCCAGTGTTGCATCAAAGATGACCAGTTGCTTTTGGCGTGCGGTAAGACAGTTCCGTTATTACGCAGTGCGTGTGTCCAACTTTTGTCTGGTGCTAGAAGTAACATGCCTGTTGTTAAGGGACGAGTAGCAGAAGAGAAACTGTGAACGTTTCAAGGTCATTCCTCTGTTTTGCATTGCGCAGCTTTTCTGCGCATTTTTACAAATTTTATATTTGTACTAAAATTTCTCACTAATGGCTCAATTTTGCCTAACATTCATGTATTCGCTGACTAGAATCGATTCCATAAATTTGGACACAAATCGAGGCGTGCTTAACCACACACGCCCCAGGCCCCTCGCAGAAAATATCGTTTTGATGCTAATTTTTTTCACTATTTTGCTGAATATCTAAAAACGGAAATCGGGGACCCCCTTTTTCTTTTTCGATTTTGTAACAAAAAAAAAACTCTTCCCAGCTGGTGCGAAAATTTAAACAAAATCTATCGATAGAAAGTACAGAATTTGGGTCATTTTTAGCTATTTTCAACTAGGAATGAGGTAATTTTAACGCTGATTAATCACGTTAATTAATGACCTTAGTTGACAAAGCTCTATAAATGGGTAGCTTAGTCGACTGAACGTTAAGATAAGAATATAAGTCACCCTAGTGTACATCGGAATTTGTTATTGTTGGTCGGACAAAAAACTGCAATGATAGCATTTTTTGACTAAATTGGCATAAAATAACCATATTTTGACACTCTGTAACTCCAAAACGAAGTCGTTAGCCTCCTTTTTTTTTCCATTTTCGGAGTCAAAATATACAAAGGAACTACCTGACAAAGTTGGAAAAAATGTATGTGCGGATTTTTTTAAGGGGAATGACCTTAAGGGACACTGGTCGTAGCGGCGTTGTCAAGAGAGGCCTTGTAGCCGAGAGACAGTACACGGGCGACTTCAGCCTTACGCTACTGATAGACAACACAGTTGACACCCACTACCTGTATGGCGAGGTTGAGGCCCAATGCCTGCCTGATGCAATCTACGACCTGATTATCGGTAATGTTCTCGGTGTCAGAGCCGCAGATGACCCAGACCCCAACTGGCAGGAGGCGTGTGCAGTAACCACAAAAGCCCAATCAAAGAGGGAGGGCAAGTCTACACCACTGAAGGTTTCAAGCAGCAGGGAAAACCCCGTTGTAGATAAAGATACCTTAGGCAAAAGGCAGCTTGAGGACGACTGTCGGAAGAGTTACAAGAACCGAGAAGGCGTTATGGCGAAACAAGAAAGGGAAAGTATCCTTCGAAGTAAAGAGTGGGATACTTTATCGCATGTTTAAGCACCCTCATGTGAACAATGGCAAGCCATTGAGAAAAGTCACGGTACCCTTCCCCCTTAAAGGCAGTTGATGGAAGTTGCCCATGGGTCAATAATGGGCGGACATATGGGTGTAAAAAAGACAACGGATGAGATCTCGAGTGCTTTTTACTGGCCAAGAAAAAGATAACACGAGTGTGACCGCAATGATGTGTGGGGAATGAGACATGTTGTTTCAATCCAGCCGATTCCAACAAATCACGGAACGCCAATGCATTGACATTGTCGGAAACGTCCATATGAAAGTTGAAATCGCCATTTGTCAGTAGATAGCCGGGTGTTAAATTCGCAGACTCAAGAAGCATTGAAAGTTCATAGAAGAACGTGGCGACAGTAGCACGGTTCTTTTTTTTATCTTGTTGGCCTTTAAACGGTGATCAGTCTGATAGAAGAGTGAGAATCTTGGCCGATTGTCAAGTCTATGCATTTCATCGATGTATAAAATTACTAAACAAGGCTTTATTTCCAGTTTGATTTAAGAGAAGATCTCTTCTGTCAGCCCCGCTTGTGTGATGTTAGTGTGGCGGATTAAAATCCAGCCATTCGGTGAGCAGTATCGCCGGAGGGTTTTGTTCACGGCATCTACCACTTGAATCTTTTAGTCCTTTCTGGTGATCAGTTTAGAGATCAAGACGTCAGCCTCTGAGTTGTTGTTGATCGCCGACAATAACAGTAACATCGCTGGAGGGGGAGTTTTGCCTTTGGGATTTAGCATGATTGGTATTACGGCTTTGTGCTGCATTTAATTGGCTGGACGCGCTATTTTTAGTTCCTTCTTTACTCTCGCTCTCAGCAGTAGTGATTTCGGAATAATTTTTTTGCTCCTTCTTTTTTTAGCTTTACTTGATGAGCTGCCGACACTTTCCCATTGTTGTACAGGTTCCTCACTTGCAGTAATATTATCTTTGTGGAGGTGTGTGAGAAAGGTGAACACATTTGACCGACAGCTTCTTTAGAAATGATTTCCAATGTTAATATGAGCTAGTCCTGTTCTTGGGTCAATTTCTTGATTTCATCCTTGCAAGCCCTGCCTAACATTCAATCCAGTAGCTTTATATTTTCAGATTGTTCCAATTCCCGGGCAGGTGACTTTAGATCCTTGAGTGTTGCCATAATATTTCTAATCTCAGCCTCTAGTGAATTCAAATCCTCTTGAACGTTTTTCAGATTTGGCGGGGAAGCATATTCAGTATCATAATCACCATTGCTAAGCGGTTGGACCGGATCTTCCAGAATCACCGAATCGTCCATTGCATGGACTGCTTGAACTCTTTGCTCAATAATAGATCTCAACTGAGGTTTGAATTCGCTTTGGCTGGAACCTTGAACTTGCAATGTATTTTTTGTTGAATGAAATGTGAGGGTTATACTTTAAAATTTCAGAGATCGATCTCTCACTACAGGAGAGTTTCGGATTCTCGAGGTTCAAACGTTTCTCACAAAATATCTACAAATCACCCACGGATCCAAGCCAGGTGAATAACTTTTTATCATTGTTAAAACCGAGCACTTCATTGATCCTTAAACAGTTAGCCAGAGTCAAGCCGCCTTAAAAAATTCACAGAGCTCTGAAAAAGACGTCCGCACTGTTTGGTTTGTTCCGTAAGTTAAGACGAGACAACTACTTCTCCTGAATCGACGGCAGCAAGGGATACTGGCAAATCACAGTACCAGAAGAGGACCGACACAAAACTGTTTTTGTCACTCCTGATGGCTCCTATGAGTTCCTTAAAATGCCATTTGGGATGGTGAATTCTGCCGCGACATTGAAACGTGACACGAAGAAACTGATTGATGGTCTTGACGGTGTGGATTACTACTGGGATGACATAATCGTCCCCACCCCTACCTGGGAAGAGCACCTTCATGCCCTGAATAAACTGTTTGAGCGTCTCAGACAAGCCTGCCTAACATTCAGACCAAGCAAGTGTCTCTTTGGAGCAGAGACAATTGATTTCCTTGGTCATCAGTTGAAACAAGGATTGATTGGACTCCATGAAAACAACGTGGATAAGATCCAAAAGCCAAGACCGTCAAACAAAACGCAAGTGCGTTCGTTTATGGGCCTGGCAGAGTATTACAGAGATTTCATCCCTAACTTTGCTGCAATTTGTGCTCCTGTATCAGACCTTACACCTAAAGGACAGCCTAACAAGGTAGTCTGGGGTGATGTTCAAGAAAAGGCTTACAGGATCCTTCTCGACAGTGAACCAATCTTGCACCTCCCTAACCCTAAGAAGTACCTCAGAACCGATGTATCTGATTATGGAGTGGGCACTGTACTGAAGTAAGCTGTTTCCTGTTTATCGTGCTAGCAAGAAACTGTCCAATGCTGAGCGTAACTATTCTACGATTGTGAAGGAGTGTTTGGCCATTTTTTGGGCCCCTAAGCGATTTAATATTTACCTGTATGGAGTACAGTTTGTGTTACAAGTTGACCATGAACCCTTGAAGCACGTGAACAGTGCTAAGTTCAGTAACGGCCGACTGATCCGATGGGCCATGTTTCTACAAAGCCACAACTTTAGAGTTAAAGCTATCAAGGGATCTGACAACGGTGGCGCAGACTACATGAGCCGTGTTATCGAATAGATACTATTATGAACTGCCACTAATAAAATCGTTAATAGTTTTTTTTAGATTATTTCACAATTTTTTGTTGTGCAGAAATTTTTGTAAAATTTCTTCTCTGTGAGGGGCTTATGTCACAAAAAACGGTATATTTTTGTTATGTACCTCAGAACTTTCTAGAACTGTCGTTAGAACTTCCTATAACAGTATAGAACTCTTTAGAATATTTTACTTTATTTAAGAACATTCACGAACTTTCCATAGATCAATCTAGAAGTATTAGTAGCGTAATATTCTGGAACATTCTAGAACATGGTGATACAATTATATAAAATAGCATACGTATGATGTAATGTTTCTAAATATGAATACTCTAAGAACTTTGTAGAATATTAACTAAAAGTATATAAGACGTTCTAGTTTGAATGTGAGACAGAGAGAGAGAGTGAAAGCGCTAAGGGAGCAACAAGAAAGTAAAAGAGTCTACTCAACTAAGCAAGTGAGGTTCAGATGATTAGTCCAGTGGGACGTGTAAATCAGCAAGTGTTGTGGACAAACCACGGAGTTTGTAAGACGCTTTGCGTGAATCTATCTGTTGTGTTACCGACGGTCCTGCGTTCAGTCACAGAACAAGTAATCTGTCTCCTATTGAAACTCGTAACATACTTAATTCACTAATATTAGTTCGTCACAAGTGAAGTTTGACATTTGACCCGGGCCACATTCGATGAAAATCCGCCTAATAATATAATAAGTAATAAGATGTATATATTTGGTAAGTACAAAACTCCCGTGGAAATGAGCCACAAGACACATCAGAATCGATTCTGCATGTTAAATTATTTATTTGAAAAGTAAATATCAATTTACAGATAAATACTCATTGTGCGTGTGGTGCGTATGAGGAACCGTTTGGTTGAAGATCTAAAAAATCTCAACAAAACTCATTTTAAAAAGCAACTAATTAAATCCTTTATTAGCTCATATATCACCTTTAGAAGTAATCTATTTATTGATCATTATTCATTTATTAGCTTATTTACTTTTTTCATAGTTAAAAATTAAAATTTATTATTTTTCATTTTTAGTTATTTATTTATAGTTATTACAACCAGCAGTGCAAAGTGCATAAGATTATGGCTAATTATCTTTTTGTATCAAATTATTGTAATGATATGCACAAATTGATCATTGTCATTGTCATTGTTATAACAGAACATAAAACTGAATGAACAAGAAACCATTATAGATATAGATGTCTGTTGTGTTGTTTCTAAACACTGCTTGTTGTTTCCAAATTCTTCTTGAATTGTGCTAATTTGTCTGTGAGGTCTGTCGCATTCCACTTCAATTCTGGCATTTTAAAACTGATTGTGTCAGCCATATTTTCTGGTCCAATGAAGTATAAAACATGATGGTTTCACCAGTGTGTTTGGTTTACTTCTGACACCATGTTGTGTTGTTCTAAACAGAAATGAACGAGAAACCTAGCGAGTAAACTGTTCCGCTATTGGCACATGATAAGAACAAAATACCTGCAAGGCATGCTGGTTTGGAACGTGACCGGTAGTCTGTTCCTTTTGGATGTCACAATAATGTCCCACTAAAAAACCTCTTATCAAGAGCCTTTAGACCATCTCGCTTTTATCAACAACAAAATAATCAAAAAGTATAACAGTATAATGTAACAGGGCGGGTTTATTTATTGCTTCAGTTTATTGATTCGACCTTTTGTGTTCAACGAACGCACTTGAGATAGATAGCTTTATTCAAATCCTTTGCAGCCAAAGGGGCTGGATTACGGACTGTACAAGTGAATATAAATACAAATACAAAGCTAAAAATTTTGAAATGGATACAAACTATAAACAATTCAAGATTCATAAAATGGCTGCGTTATACATGATAAAACTATTTTTCAGTCTATTTGTTCTGCATAAGGGTTGAATAACAACGCACTTCGTTCTAAGGGCTAATTTATTTTCGTTGCGCGCTGGCAAAAGGGAATGTAGTTTGTGATTGCAATTGTCTTTGATCTCACTAAAAAGGCGTTCTGTTAGTAGTTTGCGTCGTTTATAAAACGGGTTGATGTTGCACATTTCAAGAACTTCTTGGTAGCTTAAGTCCGGGAAAATTATCCTCAGGGCGCGCCGCTGAAATCTTTCTAGTTCTTCTGAGAGGTAAAGAGGTAGACCATCGTGGAAAACTTGGCATGCATATTCGGTGACAGGACGAATACAAGTAATATAAAAGCAAACTAGCTGCACAGGTTCTACTTTTGCGCGCATGAGTTGCCTTAGTTGGCAAAGCCTTGAGGCTCCTTTTTTATAACATTATCGATGTGAGTGTTCCACTTACTAACTTCCTTGCTGATCTTCTCAGTGCATGCTGACATTACATTTTATACTTTTCAGGGCATTGCTACTGCTGAACAAGATAAATTAAAACTTTTGAGTATATTGAAGAAAAATATTTTAAGGGAACAGTAGCCAAAAAATTCGTGAAGCCATTTTCCAAAGAAGAGAAACTAAATTCGAAAAAACGCTTGGGGAGATGGGTAAAAGCAATGAAACTTGCAACAAGTTTTGTCATTCATCATCATCCTCATGCTATATTTAGCAGATTACCTCAGGTAGCAGGAGGAAGATTTTCTTTACTTTACAAATAATCTTACCATGCAAAGCTATTACGAGATTTAAAAAGCACTAGAAGGAAGCTTCCAAATCTTCAAATTAGAAGCACAGAACTTCATTAAAATTTCCATAAGGAAAAAGCTTTTTTTGAAGAACGCCACTGCTAATGCTTGCCTTGAAGCTTTCACTGCCGAGTTGCTCAGCAAAACGTCTAGTCATTTTACAGTTTGACCAACAAATTCCCACAGTAGCTGTTTTTTGACAAAAATCCTTCAGAAAGATTGTCCTTATAAAATCTGAGCATGGCAATGACCCGAAAGGAAATGTTGAGGAGTTCTCTTCTTTTAGGATGAAGGCCGAAACCGGAAATGTCTTTCTTTGTGTTTCATGGCCCAAGAATTTGACAAGTGTGTTGTAGAAATGAATAACATTTTCATCAGGCTAATTAATTCATACAAATACTCTAATTTTTGTGACCTTCAGACTCGTAGAGAAGGAAAAGAAGGATCATGAAGGTAAGAGTCAATGCATACATTGCAAGTAGTTCGTGATACAAATAGGAAGATTTTGCCAACATAGAGTAGTCAGTGTCAGTGCTTTAATAAAAATGTCTGGCGAATGAAAAACCAGGTTTTGCAAACAGCTTTCAGTAAAAAATAAAGCTCTTAGTGAAAAGTGCCCTTCTACTTATAAGCATGTGATCTATGATATGCTTAATTGCTAATCTGATGCACGGAGCAAGACCAGTAATGGATGTGTCCAAATTGATGCGCAGATGATGAGCAAGATGCTTCTTCTACGCCAGGTGAAGTTGATACTTTGTCCTGTAGACGTCTTTGAGAAAATGCATTTGAGGTGGCTCGACCTAGTGTTCTGACAGTTTCAGCAAATTATGTTGAAGCGTTTTCAAGTGAATCGATCCTACACTTTGCATAAAGAAATTAGTCAGAGATTTCACTGAGAAGTTAGAGCATCTCTGAATGAGAAGACAATTAAATATCAAGTAAAACTCTGATCTATCCCTAGACTTTGCGACTTCCTGTCGCTTCGATTTTTTGAGCATCAGCCTTCACATTTCCCACTACACCTTGATTAATCAGATCATGAGATTGCTAGCAATTGTGGTGTGGTGATTGGCCCCAAATGTCATGAATAATTAATGAGTTTGAGAAATGACCTGCTTCTCTCAGTATGAAAAGTTGTTAACTCAATTTTATGACTTTATAGGTTCTGCTGATGATGAGCAAGATGCTTCATCTACGCCAGGTGAGGTTTATACTTTGTCCTACGTCTTTGAGAAAATGCATTCGAGGTGATTGACCCAGAGTTCTGAAAGTTATCAGCAAGTTCTGTGGAAGCATTTTCAAGTGAATCGATCCTATGCTTTGCATAAAGAAATTAGTTAGAGACTTCACTGCGCTGTTACGGCATCTCTGAATGAGAAAACATAAGTATGAAGTAAAATCTGATCTATCCCTAGACTTTGCGACTTCCTTTCGCTTCAATATTTTAAGCTACATCAACCTTCACATTTCCCACTATAATTGCTTAGAAAGAAATTATAAAAGCCTTAGGTAGTAAAATGTGACGAAACTGAGACAGGGTTTCAAGATTCATCCACCTCATCAAAGCTGGTGCCCTGATTGGCCCCAAATATCATGAATAAGTAATGATTTTGATAATTGACCTGCTTTTCTGTTTCGATAACTCCATTTTACGACTTTTATAGGTCCTGATGATGAGCATGTATCTTCAAGCGAAAAGGAGGAAGAGATGAAAAGTCACCAAATATCTATGTTATGGAACTGACTAAAATACTCAGTATTAATGAACATTAATTATCGTGATAATTATGACGTAAACAAAACAG
>JAOBRD020933634.1:0-12355 GCA_027575215.2 Hydrozoanthus sils | reverse complement strand
GTTGCTATTGGTTCCCCTTACGATGGTCCGGATGGTGGAGGGGCCGTCTTCATCTACCATGGCACTCAAGACGGAATCGAAACCAGCTACAGACAGGTAACAGTGTAGTTTAAAATCAACAACAAGGTAGCAGTTGAATATCTTTTCCATCGGAAGTTTTGAGTGTGAGCTCGTCATCAGAGCAAATTCGAAATGATTTCAAGAGCACAAGGCTCGGTTGAGTTTTTGTCAAAACAATTGCAACAACTACTTCTGCAAAGTGATTTGGCAAAATGGAACATTCATTGAAAATGCTGAACATTCAAAGTTTTATAACAATGTTTTATGTCTTGTTTCATTGCCGGCGATCCTTGATCCTTTAAGATTTTTCAAGTCATAAAAAAGACATTAAATCGTCAAATTTCCTCTACACAACACATACAAAACAAGAAATTTGATAATGAGAAAGAGAATTTATCAAACAAAGCGAAATATTAAAGAAAAAATAATTCTCCCAATTTCGTTCACTGAAAAGTATAGACTCTTGTTGGGAGAAACTACAAAGACAAATGAAGAAGTGCTAAGTTTAGGTTGTGTTACAATTTTTGAGCTTTTAGAACCGAATACTGCTTCTGTTCTTCAACAGAGACTTTTGGCATCTGAGCTAAGTATGCAGCTGAGTCAGCCAGTTAAGATGTTCGGAATTTCAATCGCTGGAGGATTGGATGTTGATGATAACAAATACGACGGTAGGTCACTGGTTTCGTCTTTGTTACTAAGTTTGCATCGTTAAGGACCTCAACAAGCAAACATTTGGGGAGACGGGAATATTCAATACGTTTTTTGCGTGCGTAGAATAGGTGCGCAGTTTTTGAAAGCATGCAACTTTGAGTTTAATGTTTCTTTGACTCTTTCTTTTTGCGGCTAGAAAGAAGAAAGTACACGAATGTCTAGTGGAAATGGAAATGTTGTGAGAGTACATGCTCTGAGTTTTTAATGAATTTGAAGAGGCGGGTGTGTTTTGGTGATGGGGAAAGTTTTCACTGTCGAGTGCGAACTTTTTTTGGTAGTCTAATTTCTTCCGGAATTCTTCAAAATATAAACAATGTCAATAGGCGAGCGAAGCATTTCGTTTTGAAATTAGTTTAGAAAACATTTTTTAGCAATAAACCTTAAATAGCTGCATAGCTATGAATTATGTATTGTTTGTCTTTATTGTTGTCGTCGTGCTTTTTAGTGGGCACGCAATAAAATGATGAAATGAAATGCTTAAGTCTTCTCTTGTTTATTAATTACAGATATTGCTGTAGGGGCGTATGGTTCAGAAAATGCTTTCCTGTTCAGGTAGGCTGACGTGTGTTACAATTGACTAGAAATACTATCTTTCCTGTCATGAGTTCCTTTTTAAATTTCAGGTAACTTTGTTCATCGAACAGATCATTGAAATTGATGGTGACTTAAAGTCCCTATCAAGCTTTTTTTTAAAGTTCCAGATGGAAAGTTGAACCCTTTAATAATAGTAATTTTCTCGCCGTTCTTGTTACATTTTTTAGACTTGAAGCGGGAAATGATAACGTAGCAGGAGGCACATGACGTAGCACGAGGCATGAAGCAAAGACAATCTTTTTATCTCAAAAAATTCAATTCTGGCTACAATAGTCACATTGTTATAACGTTAATCAATACATTATTCTCTTAAAATTGTTTGAAATAAATTTTTTTATGACAATTTTTAACAGAAATGAAATTTTTTAAACACAAACCACATAACTCACTGCTTCAACGTCACAGGTTACCAGTCCCCGGTCAAAACTTACATTCCAATCTTTCTTTGATTAAAAAGCATACTTAGACGTGGAAATTTTCTTTGGTTACTCGATTTTTGAGTTCAGAGATGACAACAGTTTTAATTTGGAACTTAAAAAAATAAGCTTGATAGGGACTTTAAAAGACTGCCAAGTTTGACCGACGTTACTCGAGCAACATTTTTACATTTTGTATTTTATCTTTGCTTCAACATGTAACTGGTAATTGATTCAGTTAATTGCTACGTTGTAGGTAAAATTAGAGCACTGAAAATGTATATAATTACGAGTAACTCATCTCATATCCAACAAGCATAAATGGAATGATTGTTTTGTTGAATTTCTTGATTTTTCAAAACCTATTGGTATTTGAAAATGACGGCTAAATTTTATTCAGAACCATATTTCAACATGACACAGTTAGTTTCCATATATGGTCAATTCGGTATGTAAGCTGATAACCGAGATTCAGTAGACCAATCAGAGCACTGGAAACGCAATATTCGAGGTTAATGATTTAATAACAGAAAATTATCGAGAGTCAGCGTTTATTCGTACAAAAAAAAACATCCGGGGGAGTACTTAATATGTTCACATATCTTACGCTTCATAGCAAAATTTGAACAGAAACAACCCTTAACACAGTTTGAAACGCTTTTATTGTAAACAAAAAGTTCTAAGTGCAAGAGTTCCACAGTTTGAGTTAGCGGTACAATCGAGTTTTAGTTAACTGATTTTTTTTTTTATCTAAAATCAAACCCTGGGGAAATTGGATTTTGTCCGAATAAGTTGGAACTTCAATTATTCTAGTCCAAATAACCGAGTTTCCAATGTATTTAAATTGAACGTTTTGAATGAGACAAAACGCTTGAAAACGTACAGAACTCTTGGAACATGAGTCCTGGGGAGTAAAGGTGTGTTATTTCTTGAGTGCTAGTACCTAATTAATGGTCAACGTTTGTCAGGACGAGGCGAATTATAGACGTAGATGGCCGGGTTACCTTGAGCAGTGATCAGGTGGTGTTGGAGAACAACAAGAGTCTTTGTATGGATACCGTAGACAATGTTCTTCGTAAATGGTAAAAACAATAATGTATTGCGTTTAACACTAAGTTAATTTTAACAAAAACTGTTCAGTGTGTTGGTGAGTAAGTACAATAGCTAATTTTTAATTAGCTTGGAAAGTTGTATTAATCGATTCATATCTATTAATTCAAGATATGGATTTGTTATATACCTAGACTTTCACTCAACAAAATAAGCACTGTGATTGATTGATTCTTGGTGACATGCCCCTGATCAAATCAAATGATACAATTGCGCAGTTGCCCGCGCGCCGAACACATCACCGAAAAAAGTCTTGGTAAAAGAGAAAGTCAACAAGTTAGTTTTGTTTTCCCTAGAGTTCTGATGTTTCCCTCGACTTCGTCTCGGGAGACGTAGGGACTCTCGGGAAAACAAAACTAACTGCTTCCCTAGGGACTACACATTAAGTGTATAGATATTGAGCACAGCAGCTAGCAGGACATATACCCACTGTACGTTCCATTTACAGAACCAAGTTAAGTGACCTGTTCCCCATATGAGTTCCTGTAGCTCAGTGGTTAGAGCGTCTGTCCAGTAATCACAGGGTCATGGCTTCGATTCCTGGGACTTAGAAGAATTTTGTTTCTGAGAAAAAGAAGTTTGTGACAACAAGAACAATTGTTATATACTTAGACTTTCATTCGACAAATCGAGCACTGTGATTGGTTGGTTCTTGGTCACGTGCTCCTGATCAAAATCAAAGGTATTCCGACCGGGATACAGTTGCGCAGTTGTTCCTTGCCCGCCATCTTTGTTTGTTTGTTTTTGCTATATGATTATTCGAGGGAAAGTCTAAATATATAACAAAGCACTTAAAGTATAGTCCCTTGGGAAACAAGTTAGTTTTGTTTTCCCTCGAGTCCTGATGTTTCCCGAGACTTGGTGTGTGTTTTATCGAAAGTAGCAAGAAGGTGTTCTCATTGTCGCAAGTTTGTCAACTTAACAAACAACTAGAGTAGGAATGCGCTTTCACCAAAACTGTGTTTTTAAGAGTGAGTAGGCTGCTTTTTTGAAAAAATGAAATGATGGGCGTTAAGTGTGTTGACCCGAGGGTATCTTAGATTTTAACCCTGATCCTGTTCTAACTTTAAAACCACTGTTTGAAAACCTACATAAGTACTCTAGGGCTATTTTCTCCATCGAGAGGCTAATGCTCGCATCGTCACCAACTTTCTACGGTGAAGATTGAAAATTTCGTCTGTTTAAGTAGATAAAAAATTAGCTATTGTATCGCATTTAGCTGATCAAACGCCGTTTGCTATAAATTTATTAGTCTTTATAACACGTTTGTTGAAAGTATGATGCTTCCTTTTACGTTCTTTTCTTCTGAAAAAAAGATTCAATTAATAAACTTTTCTTGAAGCAATTAAGATTTTCCGTTTTAACTATCTCAGTCTAAAAGGCATTTAAGAGTCATTACAAGTCGACATTTAGATACCAGATATGTTTGGATACTCTTGAAATCTCAGATTTCCTGTAACTTTACTAAAATAACTCCAGTAGAAACTATTTTCGAAAATAATATTCAAAACCGAAAAGTGCTATAGCGCTTGGAAATGCGACGTTGACATTTACCGGCCGTTAAAACGTTCCCACAGTAAAGCTTTTTCTCTGCTAACACGAAGGACAATGGAAAGTATTTCAAAAAGCTTTGAATAAAGGAAAGTTCTCTGCCTAGTGTTTCCTAAGCACTAAAAAATGTCGAAGTTTTAATTAGTATAGTTACTACAAATACCCCCCTTACGACGTGCACAACACTTAAATAACATAAGGTCATTATTGCTTAACCAATTAAACTACCTATTTGATTAGAAATTTATGAACATTTCTATCTGTCCATGTAGTATCAATTTAACCTTGGAGTTTAAATTTGAAGACAGGGATGCCTTGAGCCCCAAAGGTTAGTTATCCTCTTTTTAGTATTATATGTTTCGAAGTAGGAGCTCAGTTGATAAGGTAGATGTTATGTGGCATTGACATCCCCCATGAGACATTGATGGACACCCTCTCCCCCTATTTGACATTGGTAACCACCCTCTTCCCAGATTGATATGGGAGAACACCCTCTCCCCCAATTGACATTGGTGAACACCCTCTACCCCATCTAACATTGGTGAATACCTTTTCCCCAATTCAACATTGGTGAACACCCTCTCCCCCATGTTACTTTGGTGAACACCCTCTACCCCATCTAACATTGGTGGACATCCTCTACCCCATGTGACATTGGTGAACATCCTCTATCCCATTTGACATTGATGGACACTCTCTACCCCATGTGACACTGGTAAACGCCTTCCCCCATTTGACATTGGTGAACACGTCCCTTTATGTTACATTGATGGACACCCTCTACCCAATGTGACATTGGTTAACATCCTTTAGCATATACCCAACCAGCGAATAGCGTTTTTTGCGCGCTCAGATTGGTTCCTGAAACAGTAATTACCATGACTATATACCGTTCTGAGAAAAGCTGTCAAAATGCATATGGCGACTCGTTTCGTGAAAGTCTCGGAAGCGACTCGTTTCGTGAAAGTCTCGGAAGAGGTAATTCATGAAATAAGCGATTTAGCAATTCCCTTCAACAGAAAAAAACGGTGGTGGAAAAAGTTGGCATGTCTATATTCACGGGTTGGATGAAAATTGTTTTACTCCCAAAGTTCAAGAAACAACATTGCGTCGCAATTTCCAAAACATGTATGTCAGCGAAGCTGAACGTTTAGAAACAAATGATGCAGCTGTTCCCGAGAACGCAAAAAATCCACAAAATTTGTTATGAAATTATTTCGAAGTAAATCTTAACAATTGTTTTATTTATGAACAACTTCACAAGTAAACAAATTGAAAGTGTCACAACTGAGTTGCCGGCGCGGCGACATGAAGCTGTTTACAATTTTCATGTGAATCTAACTAAAAAAATTTACCGCCTACATATACAAGTTACATAATAATACAGAAAGAGTTTTGTAGAGTAATTTTAACAACAGGAAGGGTTCTTAACAGAAATTGAAGAAATGTCCAAAAGCGAACTTAACAAATCTTTGCAAAAGTTTTATTCATCTCTCTGCAAGAATTAGCGAGGCGGCATATTCAACAATAACAAATCACTTACGGCATTAGCGGAAGTCCATTCTTTTAGGAGTCGAACAAGACTTTTGACTGTTTTGTCAAAACGCTGAGGGTTGAAATTGCACCAATATTTCATAAAGGCCGCTCATAAAGGAAACGATCGAAGCCGGCGACCTTGGTGAATGTCAACACTCTTCAGCCCAACAACTGCAGCAAACAGCTTGGTTCTTAATATGCCTAGATGTCTCTTGGCCGGAGGGAACGAGAGAAGCAGACAGCCATGAAGAAGTATATGCTTATGAAACGACAGGCATTGCTATCGTTTAGTGAATGATGGCAACCAATTTTCCTCGTGGTCTCATTCATGACGGCACGTTTACCTCAATTGTCAGTTAATTTACATTCAAACTGCAATTCTTGCCTTACAAACTAAAACGATGAGTAAACTCTGACACTGTCTTGATTTAAGCTCTTTGGTTTGTCTTTTCTCAAAACACCAAACATAATTTTGCTGTTTTCAAACTCATAACACCTGAAGTTTGAACACATTGTGAAACGAAAGAAGCTTGACAACACGTTGATCTCATTCAGATCTCATTCTTGGCCTCAGTCTCGCGCGTCTTGCTATTATGCGCGCGGCGGCTTGGCAAGCTCTGGATTTTTATCAGAATTTTTATCCACAAATTTTTAAAAAAAACCTGCTTTTCACTGATTCGCTTGTTGGGTATATGCTAAAATAATTATTCACCGAAGTGGGGGTGAAAGCTAAGGATATTCACGTCGCCGCTTTCGTATATTCACCTCCACTTCGGTGAATAATTGCTAACAACAATGAGATGTGTGAATATCCTCTCCCCCGTGTGACATTGGTAAACACTCTCTACCCCATTCGACATTGGTGAGTATCCTTAGCTCTCCCTTTCATGACAATTGTGAACGTCCTCTACCACATGTGCCATCAATGAAAAACCTTTAGACCGTGTGACATGTGAACGCCCGCAGCTTTTCCCCATGTTACTACCCTATATTACCTTTATAAACACCAAGGAGTTTCGGAAAGGGATCTTAACAAACGTGCAAGTTAGATGCTTAATCTTGTGAGCATTTGTACTAGATATTCATTTCGTTACTCTCTAGTTGATAAAATTACAGTTTAACACAGAACCAGACCGTTACTATTTGTTGGGTTCAAAAATCGCTCGGCCAAGCATCAGTCATCAGTCAGTAATTTCAATGTAAAGTACGCTTCCTTCTACAGACTTGAATATATCGTACGATATAATCTTGGACTTGGAGCAGGGAGACATATCGGACCAGTTCAGAAGAATGTATTTTATCGAAAGTAGCAAGAAGGTGTTTTCGTTGTCACGAGTTTGTCAACTTAACAAGCAACGAGAGTGGGGATGCGCTTTCACCAAAACTGTGTTTTTAAGAGTGAGTAGGCTGCTTTTTTGAAAAAAATGAAATGATGGGCGTTAAGTGTGTTTACCCGAGGGTATGTTAGATTTTAACCCTGATCCTGTTCTAACTTTAAAACCACTGTTTGAAAACCTACTAAGTGACCATTCATATTCTTTGCCTTCACAAGTAGATTCTTAAAGTCCCTATCAAGCTTTCACAGTTGCCATCTGTGAACTCAAAAATCGAATAACCAAAGAAAATTTCCACGTTGAAGTATGCTTTTTAATCTAAAAAAGGTTGGAATTTAAATTTTGACCGAGCGGGTCGGGTACTGGTAACCTGTGACATAGCAGCAGTGAATTGTGTGGTTTTTGTTTAAAATATTTCATTTGTGTTAAAAAATGTCATAAAATTTTTATTTCAAACATTTTCAAGGGAATGATTCATTGATTAAAGTTATAACAATGTGATTATTGTAGGCAGAATTAAATTTTTTGGGATAAAAAGATTGTCTCACATTGCTTAATGCCTCGTGCTATGTTATATGCCTTCTGCTACGTCATCATTGCACGCTTCAAGTCCAAAAAATGTAACAGGAACGGCGAGAAAAGGTTTTATTTTCAAAAATTACTATTATTAAAGGGTTTTACTTTTCATCTGGAACTTCAAAAAATAAGCTTGATAGGGACTTTAAGGCTTTCAAGGAATCTAGTCCACTGTATAACAATGTTGGTTTCAAAAAAACTTTTACTAAGTCTATGTCCATATACCAGCAGCTCAAACTTGATAATTCTGTGCATATAACTAATACCAAGCAATTTATTTTGATCTGTTTTAGGGTTTGAATTCCCGGTCGCAGCCATTTTGAATTGTGACGTGACCTAGTTGCAGTGCCAGTCTCCACTCTCGATGAATACAATAGTAATGAACGAGAGGGGGTCTGGCACTACATCAAAATTACGCCACAATTCAAAATGGCGGAACGCGGGAAGTTCAAGCCGTGAAACTGATGAAAACAAATTGCTTGGTAGTGGTAGTTGTGTATACAGAATTGTCTAATTTTTGCTGCTAATATGGACATAGAAGTTTTATTTGAAACCATTAATGTTATACAATGGAGGATTTTTTAAAGTTCAAACCAGATGCGCACACACGATTACAGGCTTGGCATGGAGTGTTTACAGATGACCTAGGAGCGGACAGGGCTGTGTGCATGGTGATGGCGACTCTCTCGCGCTACCTCAAGGCGTTGGCAGCGGCCATTCTTTGCTGCGATTTTTATCAAAACTCGCTAGTTCTTTCTGTTTGTTGCAGAAATATCCCCGGGAAATATCCAGCTACTTAAGCTGGATGGCTGGTATATCTTTGAGTTGATCTTGTACATCATATCGTTTCGATTGTCTTGCGCAAGCTAAACGTAGAATTGACAAGTTTCGCGGGAAGAAATTTTTGCAGATTGTAATAACCTAAAATCTATGATAGGAACTTACTTTTGATCGTTTGACAATTTTTTTGCTACAGGAAATGAATAAAAAAGGATTCTTTTTACTTACACGTTTTACCGATAATTACGCAACTTCATACTCTTTGTATGTGTTGAATGTTTTCTTGACTGCAACTGTATAATGTCGTCATGATCAATGCTTTTTAGTAGGTTATTGTGGACAGCTTAGGTTTTTGCCAAATACAAGACTTTCGCACTGCAGATTAGATATATAGAAACTGCGTATATATACATCAGTTTACTGTAAACGACCCTCGCAAACGTACAACTTCATTCATGTCGGTAAAAAATCTTTTAAGGCCAGGCTCATACCAGATAAACGCCGACAAGTGAAATTCACGATGCGACTCTGGGAAACACATGACCAAGAACGGTATGTCGCTCAGGTGGAAGAGAAAGCAAATGCTGGTAAAAGTTGGGCGGAAATCAAAGTGGAAATGAAGAGACTCAGATGACTCAAAGTGGCTTGTGGCATTCTAGCCGGCCACAACAACACGGAAAAGAAGCCAGGTATAGCTAGTTTTAAAAGGCCGGAGGAAGTGCAGTTCAGTGTTTGAGAATGGGGTTCCCGGCCTCTGATGGCCCATTCAAGGAGGTCGTTTCGCAAGCTGTTAAACATGAAAACTTGATGCATTTCTTGACTCTGCCATTGCGCAGAGTAACGAGAAAGCAGTTACAGAATGTAAGTTAATTCTTTTGGAAAACAAGTTGAGGAGTGAAATTTGAAGACTTGCTCGTTGAGATGTCGTGGCGATCAATCTCTGCGGGAGGGCGTCTTCTTTCTGGTTTTCGAAGTTTTGCGCGTGTCAAAACTATTCGAAAGTGAAGGGATTATTAATTAGAGTTATCGTAAAGATGGCGAGTCTTTCTCTTCAATAGAGAAACTCTTTGCTACAAAGGCCAATGGCGTATTCAAAACAGACTCACGTTTCCTGTCAAAGGCAACATATGGTACTGAGCCCTTCGCTGTTTTTACTGAAAGAAAATACATTCATTCTTCGAACTAATGAGGGCAAATGTAGTGGCGTAAGCGTTTTGCGCTGTCGTGCGTGTCGGACAAAAAGCCGAATTCTTACAAGCTAGAAGTGAAAGTGCTGGTTCATCAGAAAAGGCTTTGCTCTCTCGAAATCCCGGCTCAAAAAGTTAGTTTCTCAAGTTTCATCATTTCAGCAGCAACTCGGTTTTGTTGCGGTTTCCATCCTTGGATTCCGTCTGTTTTCCAGCCTCGCTGCCCCTGGACCCCCCACATTATTGCGTCCAGGTGCTTTTCTCAATTCGAGGCCTTTACAGAAAGGTTGGAAAAGCTCACAAATCTTACAATCAAGAATTAGTCATTTAAAAAATATTGCAGAAATTGAAGAGCCAAACGTTACTTGAATGGATTTTGAAAGTGCATGAGAAAGAAATTCTCGGCAACGAGTTCTAATTTGTAGACAAAATATACACCTCGAATTTACAGTTCGACAGCATGGTTATAACTATAAGGAAGTATTTCAAACGTAACAATTAACTGATCAATTAACAGGAAATATTTTGCTGTGGCGGACAGTATGGGTTTTCTTGTTCCTGGGAGGGGGGGGGGTGGTATCTTTTCTTTGGACGTGATAAGGAATCCGCTATCCTTTGTTAGAGAGTAAATAGATTGTGCAAAGACAACACGACAATAACGAGACTTCTGTTTACGTGCGCGCGCACAGCTCCAGGTCCCGAGAAGAAGACGTTACGCTGTGAACGAAACGCGAAAACATCAAAATCCCGTCCTGATACATAACGCGACGTATACATTGCAACGTCTCAGGACCTCGAGCTGTGCTACGTGCGCACGTAAATATTTAGAAGTCACGTTGTCTTTGTTATAAATCTATCTAGTTGCCGTACTACTGAGGTATTCTCCGGAGAAAAATAGTAGTTCAACTTTTAGCGGGAGCTATTAAGCAAAGTGATCGGTTTTTATCATATAAAGAGGTGTCCGTATAACGAGAGCCTTTTGACTCGGTTTTGCTAACGTACTGCGAGGCAGCCGAAACACCCAGAATTGATTCCCTTAATTAACAATCTTGAATGAAAAACAATGAAGTTTGCAAATCGTTACAAAAAGTTGTCAAACAACAGGTAATTAACAACTTTTTAAACTATTTAAATAGTGTCTTACAAAGACTTCTGACCTCGACTATGAATGAATAATTGTAAGCTACCGAACACATTTCAAAACGTAGTGTTTTAAAAATTAAAAAGTTATGACCTCCAATACACGGATGATTTTAAACTACGGGATACATTCTTAATGAAGCGTTTTACAAAGACATCTGACCTTTTATTCGATTGAACACTGAATTCTAAGCTACAAAATACATTTTTATAAAAGCCGGTAGGGTGTATAAATTGAGTGTGCAAAAAATTTGAATTATAAAATGCGGAGAAACGTGGTACTTGTTTATGAGTGCTCTGTTAAGACTGAGAACGGCTCTTTGTTCCATTAATTTGATCTAGAATCTTTGTTCATCTATCAGGAACAGCAAGTTAAATGTCGAAATACTCTTCCTTTTCACCGCCCGTTTCAAGATTCAAAGTAAAAACCCTCCGATAGTTAAGGCCCTGTTACATGAGGCAATTTTTTCAGCAACTTGCCGTAGCGTTGCAAGTTGCGGAGAAAATTTTGCGTGTAACATCCCTCTCTGCAACTTGCTACGCAACAAAAATTTGCGAAGCAAGTTGCAGAAAAATTCGAACCATTTTCGACTTTTCGCAACGTTGCGAAGCCAGTTGCAGCGTGTAACATATACTTTGCAACCTGCTTCGCAATGTTCAAGCATAAAAAACAAAACCAGGCAAATGGTCGTATGTTTCAATTTGCACGCGTAACAGTCGTTTTAACTGGGAGAACCGCAGATGTATCTCGTTTTATCGCAAGCAACGAACGAGATCATTGCGAGTTGCGAAAGAAATTGCCCGCGGCTGACATCTCACAGCAACTTGCAATTTTTCGTCAATCGTCAGCATTGCGCTGCAAGTTGCTGAAAAAATTGCCTGGTGTAACAGGGCCTTTAGATAGAAAGGTTTTTTGTTAACCTCTTTATAAGAACCAGTAAATTTGGCCAAGGCTCATTGTTCTTAATTTTTTGGCGATTTGGGCCTCAAATTGTTCTCAAATTGTTCTTTTTTCAATGTGTGTTTAAATCGAAGAAAAACTAAGCCAACTAAGTCTTAGGTATTGCAATACATATAGTTTTGAAAACGAGTTGATCAATTCATCCCCGCGCGCGGATTTATTGTGGATTCACAGCTGAGTCATTTTCCCGAGACGATTTCCAGTGTAGTGATGATAAACTGCGAAGCATTTCTTATTCATTCTATATTGTTCAGTTAAGGCGGGAGTAAACCCAAACTTTTGTTGGATAGTGAGGAATTTAAAAAAAGACATTTGAATAAGAAGAAATTTGAGTAAAACCGCCAAACCGTTCCTCCATGCAAGGGACTAGTACAGCTTTGGTTTAAGAACGGTTTGGCG
>JAOBRD020933528.1:0-12356 GCA_027575215.2 Hydrozoanthus sils | reverse complement strand
ACAGCAAAGGGCAGAATGGACGTTCTGCTATCACATTGAGGTACTACATATCTTTTTTACTCAACCAACACTAATGTGTCTTAACTAATTAAAAAAATTTGCTTAATATATATGCAATAAAATACACAATATTACCATAGAGAGACATTTAGTTGTCGACAGAAATAGTTGTCCACAACTAATCTTCTAGTCTATGGGGGCCCTTAAGGCAGATAGAAAAGACAGTAAGAAACTTTTATTAGTAGGTGTTAAATTGCTACTGAAATAGATTCAACATGGGTATTTATCAATGGGTCCACTTACCATGTTGTCAAGGGTGCTGTTTTTTTTACTTCTCCCAGTTTCCACTAAGACTGGTCGATGGTCACTGAACATTCGATTAAAGTTGGACTCTCTGTTTGACAGCTCTAATCGATATTTTTGAATTTCTCTTCTGAGTCTTTCAAGTTCCTCATCTTTCTGTTAACAAAAAAAATTAAATGTCTATTAAATGTTAAGTTGTTTGCACCCCTGTTGATCATCACACACAGTTATGCACTCAGACACAGAAGGGAAGTTGTCAATTAGTTTTCAGTAGCTAATGTATTTGAAGAGATCTATGGGAAATGCTCTAATAAGACCCTCCGCCCCCCCCTCTCTTCTCTAAAAAGCCCCCCTCTCCAATAACTTCCCCTGTCTAGAGCTTCAAGTTTTGATTAAAGCATTCCCCTTTCTAATGACATCTGCAAAATTAATGGTTAGACCTTCACATCTTCTTGCATAAGGGCATTAACATCTTGGATAAGGGCATAAAAGTATAGGCGCTCAAAGTCCAGTAATTGAGTTGTAAAATCTGTTGGGTTCTCTGACTACCAAAGAGTAGTGAAGCTTAATAATAAATAAATAAATAAATAAACAATAAATAAATAAATAAATAAATGACTGCATCATATCGCACATAGAATCGATAATTCACTACTGTCATCTGGGCACTGTGTAATACCAAAATGTTATTTTAACACTCAAAAACAAAATCTGTTTATGCATGCCATTGTGTAATACCCTCTACATAAAACCATGTATTTATAGGATCAATAAACTGTAGACAAAACAACTGCTGGATTTTTTTATCTTTTATAAAATTATTGTGATCATCTTCAGAGAGGAAAAAACTCTGACATGCTGTAATGAACCAAAGGTAAGTGTAAGAGAAACTAAGAAAGAAAAAACCTAACTGCCCTGAGCGGGAATCGAACCCATGACACCCCGACCACATGGCAGAGGCTCTAACCACTGAGGTACCGAGGCATCTACAGTGGCAGTGAGGTTACGAACCAACCCAAGACAAGCCAGGCAATCCCAGTCCCAGTCCCCCCACACTTGGCCACAGTCCTCTTGGAAATGTGAATTGCTCTTTGGCATTGTCGCACCACCTGGGCCATCGGACATATTACACAACCATAGATGTAATAAATGGAAATATCTGCAGATATTTCCATTTATAAAATTGTTCTTTAAGTATTTGATCTTTGGCAAAAGTCATTAGATCAATGATAGCCTCAGGCTGGCCAATAATGTGTACTGCACTACATCAACCCTACTCTCCCTCCCACCTTTCTTAAGACAAGAAAAGGTCCAGATTTTATGCTTGTTTACCCACAGGTACCCCAACCTGGTAACAAGTCTAATATAATGTTGACAATCTCCCATACAATCTCTTATAAATTTAGTCAAAATTTTAAATGGGAAATCTTGTAAATAAAGTTTGGCTACCATGAGTTCACCTTATGTAAACTTGTATTTTATGTGTACTTTGGTCATGCTTGGAGATGTTTATGAGGGTGTTTTTGCAATCGCTGTTTTTTAGCAGTGGAATGTCCAGTGATCATTGCAAAACTCCCTCTAAACACATTTAATCACACCCAAAATGCACAAGATACAAACTTAAGGTGAAATCAAGGCAGGCAAGCTTGGACTTTATAATTCCAATATTTTCCATTTTAAAATTTTGACTAAATCTATGAGACTTTGTATGGGAAATTATCAACATTATATTATAATTGCTACAAGCTTGGGATGCCTGTGGTTTGCCCCATCCAAGGTTTTAACAACCTGTGCAAATGTTATTCAGTGAACTGGCATGTAAAATCTAGTCTAAGGTATCTTTTGATATGTGCATTTATGAATATACAATGCTTACATCAAATGAAGAAGTGTTTGGGGGGTCTTCTGGACTGCTGTTCTTAACAGGCTGTGCCAGTGAATCCCTTCTTTGTTTACTGTGATCATTTGCAATTTGTTGTAATCGTGATTCCAGTTCTTTCACATGATTTGCCAACTCTTGTTTCTTTTGAGTAAGCTGTTTGTTTTTCCATTCAAGTTTACTGATTAGGTCAGTACTTTCCTCTTTGTATTTTGATAGATCTTCAACTGTTTTTTTAAGTTGATTTACTTCAGTCTGCCAATCTCCCTCAAACTCGCCTTTGTCTTCTAATGTTTTCTTTAGCTTTGATTCAAGTTCCTCGATTTTTTTCTCTTGTTGTTTATTCTGTAAATGGCTTCTTTTTAGTTTTTGAACCTTTGCAGAAATCGTTTCATTTAATTCATTGTTTTCATTTTTCAAACGTTCAACTTCCCCCATAAGGGAAGCTGTTTGTTCATCTGTACATTGAAGTTTACCATTCAGCATTTCTTTAAGTTCAACAATTTCGTTCTCGGCAATAGCCATCAGTTGATTTGTTTCCTCCATCTTATCTTTCAAGTACTTTTCATTGTTCTGTTGTTGAGTGACTTGCTGTTTTAGTTTCTCGCACTCTCCATTTTTCAGATCATAAAGCACTTTGAATTTTTCGAGGTGATTTAGCTGCCCCTCTAACCAAGAAATCTTTCCTTTCAAATCCTTTTGTACAGAACTGATTTCATTCTCATAAACCGTCTTCCAGGCCTCGAGTTCAATTTCCCTCTCATGGTTTCTTGTAAACAACAAATGAACCACCATTGTCAATTCCGCGACTTTTCTTGAAAGTCTTGCCTTCAGACCTGAATCTTTTCCTCTGTGTTTTTCTTTGTCCAAATTTCGCGCCATTATAGACGCTCTCTCTTTTGTTCTCCTTTATACAGAGTAACTTAAAGTTTCCACATACACTAAAGACATAAACGATCGATGAAGCAATATCGGAAACCACCCGCAGGAAACTAAATTATTTTGCAACCACAGCGAACAAAACCTTCTGACAATTAGATAACATCGAACGAAAAGACAGGTCAATTAGGCCATCGCTGAGATAACGAATAACTACTGCGACTCATATCGAAGGTTATAACACAATAAACTTTGAAATCCATCCTGAGTTTTTAAAACAAATTTCGCAGCATCAACAGTATCCGCATTGAAGCTGACCATAACCTCGAGACCGCACAATCCATTTCTCTTGCACAATTTTTTAAGCCAAAATTTCCAGCCTCCACAGGTGTCCAATATATGTCTGTTGAATATTTTACAATTTCCTGGCAATCAGATCAGCACAGTATTTTCAAAAAAATGGTTCTTGATTGAACAGGGAGCAGCTGCGTTGAATCACCCTTCCTTGTTGCCATGAGCGCCAAGACAATACTGACATTGTGCATTAATTTACATAACAATTATCTTGTCTGTTAAAATCAAAGCGCGAGTAATCTCTAAGTTTGTAAAATGCAAAGTACAAGCAATAAACACGCGATTGTTCCTTAACCACACACATATTTTGGAAGTGTCTTTTCTGCATGATGTACTGTCGTTCGACTTTCTCGTACTGCCCGTGCACGTGTTGCATTTTTGGAATCTGGTTACGAAGGACTAACCATCTGGCATACATGAAGTGTCCATACATAAATTTGAAAAATGGCGGACTCAAATTCTTGACATTTGGCGTTTATTTTGTTTCAGAGCTTTCTGGCTACAAATTTCTCGAAAACACGTGATAGGAAAACAGTGAAGAATGATTAAAGCTGTGAAGAAATGGGATTGAGTGATCAGATATTGGTTATTGTTTCAGTACTTGAAGGTATAAATTAAGTTCAAACTATAAATTAAGGGTAGTGACTCCTAGAATTGAGTTTGTTATAGGCTACATTGCATAAATAACTGCATAAGTTATTATATCGTGGTGTATTTATAGACCAGTTTCTGTGGGGTTTTTTTTCTTAGCATAATTTGGTAGTTTAATGTGGGATTCTTGGGAAAACATTTCGGTTTTTGAAATCTAGATGAACCCTGGTTAGTTGTTTAACTAAGTTAGAGTAAAGGAACAACGTCTTTGCAACATTGTTCAGCATGTACTCTGATAATACAGTATATCAAACAACTGTGAGGTAATTTTTCCAAATGCCACCATGGACGTAGTCAATTCTCTGCTAGTATATCAATGTTTCTGTTGCTGGTAACATGCAGGGAGACGATTTCCAAAGCGAGCTCGACACAAGATTCTCGTTGAAGCAAAATTTGATGGTGAGACATTATCTACAGACCCATTAGACCATACAGAAAGTCCAGATTTCACTACAGAACTAGCCTGGGAACTAAACAAGAAGTCCTTGCATCAACACCGCTTGCAAAGAACTCCAATTAAAGTCCAGGTACTTCAATGAATAGTTAGACTTAGAGCTCTAATGACTTAAAATGAACATAGTAAATTTTTTCATTCATTTGACTGACACTCGAGAGATTTCTCTGTTACAGTTTTAATTAAACTAATATGAATAACACTTTTTAAATAGCCTATAAAATGACAAATTTTGTTATATCAGTGGATAGACCTAGCTAATTGAGGAATTGCAGTGACAAAATTGTGTCAAAACCTTTTGGATAAAATTGTTAACATGTATGTTTTCAACTGATGATGTCACAAGTGTGACAGGCAAGTTTACATTTCATATTTTTGAAAAATATGTTGCGAATCCATAACCTTTGGATAAATTTGAGCCAAACTTTGCCCAAATATCTATCTTGAGATATGTACATCTTCAGCCCAAGTTTGGCTTAAATTCATGAATCCAAAGGTTATGGATTGGCAGTTAATCACTCTTATGATCACAGACAAAGCTGGACTCCACTCAGTCCTGAATGGAGTCCAGCTTTGTCTGTATTACCATGATTATTAATTAAATTATTTACCTGTATTCAAAGTTGTTAGTTTATAAATCTATTACAGCAAAGAACTTCTAAATGAATGTGTTTTAAGAAAAACAACAGATATCATATTGGATAGTTTTTAAGTTACTAAATAAGAAAAGGTTCAATTGCTGATGCAAACTGTTTAAGGCTGGAAGTTTTTGGTTTTTGACATTTAGTTTTTTCACAGGAATTAAAGTTAAAAAAACACTAAAATTATCAACTTTCGTCATAGTGTTATGCAGTTGATGTGTTGACAAATGTGAAAGAACCAGTTGGTTATGTCATCTTGGATTTGCGATCAGCACAACAGCAGCCAACAGTGAGTAAAGAAAAAATAACTATAATATAACTTTACATATTGATAGTAGTTTTACAAACACAGTCTTATAAAGTATCATACTCAACTTCACTTTTTACACACTATACAGTTATAATGTATTTGACATAGTGTCTTCAGAAGAAACACAGTTTTTACACAGAGAGTTTAATTTGTTATGCATCCCCCTTCCAACCACCTATCATTGTTTTGATGAAAAAAATAATAATTAATACTATTGAAAATAGATTAGAAAATAAGCACTTTTAATTATTTTATAAACAAACTTAGCTTTCTAACCACATTTTTGTTTTGTTTTTACTAGCAAAAAACTTCTTGTTTTACTACTAAGAATAATTTTGAATAAAACACCTGTAATGCTTTTCAGATTTAAACCAGACATGTATATTTTGGCTAACCCTTTTAGCTATCCTGTAGAGAGTTGGATAATATGGCCAAGGGCTAACCAAAACTGGTTTAAATTTGAAATGCATAATGCGATTTACTGTATCTAAAATTGTTGTCATCCATCACAAACTTTAACTTTTCACTAAGATTGCATTGATTTCTATTTTACTGATAGAATTTCAACACAAAGTTATAATTGAAGGGTCTAGTGGAAAAATGACATAAGTGACTTTGGACGAAGTTGTCATTTCTCCCTACATTATCCCTATTATCTTTCCCAAATCATTGGGAGAATTTAACACTTAATACTAAGTCACTTATGTTGTTTTTGCACTAGACCCTTTGATTTTAGTTACCGTATTTTCCGGACTATTAACCCTACCACAGATAACTCATACCCTCATGTTTTTATCACTAAAAGAAACAAAAGTTAACAGATTAGCTGTACTGGCATATAACCCACACCCATATCACATTCATTTCTTCCACATGTATTATCACATTTTATTGCTAAAGCAAAACTTGCCCTGAGAAAAATTGCCAATGTGCTGAAAATTGTATGCCACGGTTCAGTTAGGCATGCAGTGGAGTGTGATTTTATTTTTACATGTTTAACTATATTTAAATGTAAATTTGACACTTACAAAATCGTTATTTTGTCCAAAACAGTTTTTCCTCTTGCATAAAATGTATTTTAGCAAACATGTTATTTCAACAACTGAATCCCTGTGTACAAGCCAACCTTACATTAATTTTAGATAAACTTTCCATAAATAATAAATAACTATTATAGTAATATAAACATTATGATAATAGACATGCAGGCACAGTTCTGGATGAACTTTGCAATTGTGTTAAGGTGTTGAAAAAATGCCAAAATAAGTTTGATTGTCTTGTTAACAAGATGTTACTCATTAGACAATTACGACCATGTTTAAATGTACAATTGGACTCAATTTGCGCTAAGGTCTTTGTCTAATTAATACAAATCAATGACTCTTAGTCACTCTTGAACTTGCATTATTATTTTAGATTCCCATAACAATGGCACCACGATGTCGTGAAATGTAGGTTTTTATCGTGAGTTTTTTGCCAGTTTATGTTTAATATCTAAATCACTCTTGATTAGAATTGAGCGAAACTGGAACACTATCACCTGCAAGACATCGCTACATGTAAACTTGTTCAAACAGAGCCTAAAATTTTTTTATTAATAAGTGGAAAAATTAGATGCATCTTTATATGTTGATTATATTTCCTAACTTATATTGTATATTTTTTAGCATTTTAACCTATCCTGTGAATTTTTATATTGTACATGATTAGCTTTAATAGAGCTTATAACTTATTTTCATTGTAGAGACTAGTTTAGAGGCTAATATTTTATCTGCAAATTTTTCTGAAAAGCCCTTCGGGGAGTTAAAATAAATTTATTGTATTGTATTGTATTATAATTCTCAAACGCGATAATCAGCTACACTAATTATTCCGAAACCTCGAAAAGTGTAGCGAGAAGCAGATCAATTGCGATTGTTCGATTGAGTTTCTTAAACTCTGTCAGAATTTCAATCTCACTCCAACATTTGCTATGGTTGACAAACATAAGACATCAAAGTGGAATAACTCTACAGAATCCTATAGCAAAAATGTCCTTGCTGAGGAGCTCCGTGCCAAGATCAAACAGAGTGAAGTCCTCAAATATGAGGTCAACTCCATCTACACAAATATCTGACAAACCTACAGTCTGTTTCGGTACACTAGCATTCTTCACATCATTAATGGCCTTTGAAAAGACTTACTACCATCAAGTCATGTCTGTACGCACATAAAATCTCATGTTACTGAACATAGAAATCAATGTTGATGAACATATCTGAAATATCTCCTCGCATGAGCTCAGTTTCTTTCAGAAATTGGTTCTCTATCAAGGCTTAAAGCTCACTATACCCCAGTGTATCTCAAGCGTACAGGTTATGGCCAGTTTCGAGAAGGCCTACAGGAACTTGGAATGACATTTAAACAGTGACAACTCTAAACAACTGGCTGCCACGACATTAAGATCTATAGCTCTCAACTACATCAACTGTAAAAGTCTTTCTAAACAACTTTTGACAGCCATCAAACAGCTTAAGCACCATGATGACATTGTCATAACAAAACCAGACAAATTAAGGCTCAGGCATGGTCATAATGGATAAGTCAGATTATATACATCTACTATCCGAAGCCTCTGTCAATGACACCAGCAAATTTCATCCCACTTCTTCAGAATGACCCAAAACCAGTGGCAGACCACCCAAGCACTATCATCTGCTTTTGGCAAATGAGAGTCCATCACCAGGATCCTCCCTAAAGCTATTGCCAAGACCCTTTGTCCAACTGGACCTGTACAGGATACCAAAAACACACAAAGAGAAGTTAACCATGCGACCAATCCTATCAGCAACTAATACTTATAATTATGTCCTGGTGAAATGGCTTGACAACAAGTTCAAACCGTCGTCACTAAATCTGCACACAGTCACGGATATTTTCGACTTTGTAAATGAAATACTGGGAGACCTTAACATAACACCTGGGGATTTACTAGTGTCTCATGATGTGTCTTCATTGTTCACAAGCGTACCTTTGGAGGAAAACATCAAGATTCTCCCAGACAGAGCTTTTAAAAACAACTGGTTTAATTCCAAGTGTGACTTGAACATTTCCATACAGGACCTTGTCAATCTTTTGGGATTGGCCACCAAGAACCAACTATTTCAATTCAATGGCTCCTTATATGAACAGATAGATGTGGTAGCGATGGGGTCCTCCCTTGGGCCATTGCTAGCCAATGTTTTTATGTCGTCTATTGAAGAGAAATTAGACCTCGAGGGTAAACTGCCAGCTTATTATCGCCAATATGTTGACTACACACTAACCGCCATGCCCGATTTATCTTCAGCTAAGGACTTCCTCTATACCCTCAACCACACCCACCCCGCTGCCATTAAGTTCACTATGGTGGTCGAATAAGATGAAATGCTGCCGTTTCTAGGCATTCAACTACTAAACCGAGCACCCCGAATCGAAAGTAAAGTGTATGTTAAGCCAACAAATAGTGGATTGCTTCTACATTGCCACAGTCACATCGACAACAGGTTCAAATGTGGCCTACTAATAACTATGCTCGATTGCCCATACCGTCTATCTTCAATTTGGCCACACTTCACTGAGGAGGCGAGTGATTGAAACTCATATTTGCAAAAATGAAATATCCCCAGTGGCTTGTGGACTCCACTATTAAAACCTTCTTAAGTTCAAGGCTTTCTGACCAGTCACCTTTGCTGCCTAAAATTACGACATGTACAGAAAACACCACTCGTGTCGTTATACCCTTTCAAGACTAGAAGTCTGCTAACATCGTGAAGGCCCATTTGAAAGACCTCAGTATAAAGCTCCAAACTACTGTCCAGCCAGTCTTTACAAGTCGTAAGATCGCTCAGGAATTCCTGACAGGTGAACCAAAGCCTCAGCTCATTGACCAACAATGTATTGTTTATCAATTCAAATGTGATCACTATGATGCTGGTTATGTCGAATACACCCGTGGGCATTTGTTCGTTTGCGTGGATGGACATAGAAGCAAGACCTCGTCAGTGCATAAACATTGCCATAATAGACACGCAAGCACAGCTCTGGATGACCTTTGCAATTGTGTTAAGGTGTTGAAAAAATGCCAAAACAATTCTGATTTCTTGTTAACGACATGTTACTCGTTAATCAATTATTACGACCTGGTTTAAATGTACAATTGGACTCAATTTGCACTAAGGTCTTTGTCTAACTTATGCAAATCATTGACTCTGAACTCTTAGTCACTCTTGAACCTGCATTAGTTTAGTTCCCTTTGACAGTGGCGCCTAAATGTCGCCAAAACGTAGGTTTTTATCGTTAGTTTTTGCCAGTTTAAGACAAATAATTAAATTACAAAACTACACAATTAGCTTTGCCTTTTCCAGCTGAAATTTAAAATTTTTACAATAGTAATTTAGGAAGTTCAAAAAGCAATCAGCAGACCAATCAGTACTAGGCATTCCCATGCAACGTCGACTTGAACAACATTCATTGAACCATGAAACTGTACATATCTAGAGTATTAATTTTTTGAATTAGGGCAAGTCTTAAGAAAGTTGTTCAGAATGTTCAAGTTTCATGCATATAAATTCTTGTGTAAAACAATCCTGTTTTGCTTGTTCAAACTGTAGAAATTTAGATCTGGTTGTTGATTTATTTTAGAAAGTTTTTTTAATATGTTTACATTATACAAGTTCTTGCTTTAAGTGTAATTCAGTGAAAATCAAAGAAAACCCAAAATACAATATGCAATTTTAGGCATCTATGCTATCAAATAAATGCAGGAAATGGCATTAAAGCTTGTACAACTATTTAGTAGTCGTTTGAAGCCAATATTAAGTATAAATATTGCAGTATAACGTTATTTTAAGTATAAAACATTGGTAAGAGATCGGCAGAGATCAAGTTTTCAATCACACATTCCAAAGTCTTGCAATTTAACTTGCTTCAGCTGATCCACATCATCAGTACATTTAAAAATATGCCAGTTAAAATCCATCAAAGTCTTCATCCTATGTGTCACTGTGAAATAATTCCTGAAGACGAGCATGAGCTACTGGATCCAACCGTGCATCTTCAGCATCTTCCTCATCTTCTGGTTTACTTTCATTTTCCTCAATTGATCAAAGCATAGACCGCAAAAGGTGGGTTTGCTTGGTTATGTAGGACTGCACACGCATATATGCATGACAACAAAACCGAACAAGTCATTATTCATCCATTTTCAGGGAGTATAAGGCCAATTTAAGTGGTAGTGGTGGGCAGAAAAAAAACTGGGATACAGACTGGATTAAACAAAGTTTAGATACCAAACAATCTATCATTCTACAAGTTGTTCACAGGCACAGATCATTTTCAGAATCTGACACATAACCCACACCAGTAGATTACCTACACCTCAGATACAAGGCAAAGTTAACAGTTAACCTGCAGGTTATAGTCCAGAAAATACAGTAACAAAAATGATTGATAATCCATTGAATGCATTATATTTAAAATATACATGTATACATGATAGAGCATTGTTTAATATTTTGTTGTTTCTCAGAGGCCACAATGGTTTTCTTTGTTGAGCTCCAAGTACACACGTCTCAAACCAGAATTGAAATTGTTACTGTCACTCGAGGATGACTCTGTTGGCAAAGGGGATACTGGCAAGGCCAATCCACTTCACAAGGCTGATTTATCTACACAGCATATTTCACATGCAACAGGTGTTGCTTGCTAGATAACATTGATTGTTTACTTAATCATTATATTCTGAATAATGTATGGCAAACACTCTTCATAAACCCCCTTCTCTATTATTAGTCCCCCCCATACCAACATAAGCGCGACTGAGCTAAAAGTTCATAGGCATACTTTTTTCGAAAATATATTTAAATCTGAACATTGGTTGAATCATCTGTTTCAGTTTTTTAAACAGGCTGGATATAACACCAGAGGAACAGAGAGTTACCGGTTACCCTGACTTCATATTGTGTTTCTGCCTTTGGTTATCAACACTTTTTTTAAACAAGCCCCACTCTCTAATATTACCCCCCCCCTCCCCCCGTACTGGAAGGTTTTAAAATAAACAAGCCCACTGAAGGCTTATTATAGTGTTTATGGTAATTCCACATTGTTGCTCAAGTCACATGTTTTTAAATGTCTTTTCACAATAATTATTTTGCCTTACTGCCCAATTTTCAAAGCTTCCAATGGCTAGTTTGTTTTTCTTTTGGTCAGTATCAAGTCAAAATCTAATGAACGTACAGACACAATTAAGGCAATTATAAGGTGGAAAACTTGCCTGGAAAAAATACACGTACATGTATATCCAAGGAAAATCATGTTTGACTGGACAATGTGTCCAGCACCTGCCTGATCGTTATTTCAAGCCCTGCCCCTGTAAAGATTTAAGTTAAACAATAATACTAACAAATTTAAAAGTTTCTGATGTTTGTTCGATTATTAGGGAACCCTTCACCTACCAAAAGTTTATCACACCAAAATGTAGAAGCTGTTCTTAATGAGGAGGAAGGGTTCTATGAAATAGGACCGCAACTGAGTCAGTGTGAGATCTTCGTCTTATCTGTCACAATAGGGTTGGCATCAAATTTGGCAAAGGTTAGGATATACTTTATTGTTTCTATTTTTGATTAATAAAATATATTGTTAGGCAGATAAAAAATGAAATTAATACACTGTAAGTTAACAAAAAGGAATCACTGGATGAGGATTTCTAAAGTTTTGATTTCTTTAATTAATTAATTAAGGTTGATGTTGAGTACTTTTGGTACTTTCGGGATTTAACCCTTTCAGCCCAGGACAGTTTATCAACATCTCACTTCTCCTTACATAACTCAAACAAAGTAATACAATTGGTAATGAGAAGTTGGGAGT
>JAOBRD020933421.1:0-12357 GCA_027575215.2 Hydrozoanthus sils | reverse complement strand
TTTTGAACCAGCTAATGTATCTGCCTGTTTCTGTTAAAGCATTTCATTTAGATGAAGGGGGTGGGCATTTTGAAGAAAGGTAAGACTCTTAGTTAACAACTGCTTGAGAACCTTCAAACGATTTAAGTGCAGGTGCTAAGGCACTCCTTGAAAACATGAGTTTCACTCCTTGAATACTCCTTGAATACTCCTGAAATTTTGTATTTACTGAGTAGCACTAACCCTGAAATTCACAGTTAACATTTTATGGCAAACCCGCAAAATCAAAAGTATTTTTACCCTGAAAGACAAAAATAAACACCAGTCTCACGTCGTATACCAAGGAGATTGTTCTTGTGGAGATAATTACATTGGTGAGACAATGAGAAATTTCGAAACCAGAATCGCGGAACATAATGATCCACCACACAATTCAGAACCAGCAAGACACTTAACGCACTTTCCATCGCATACTTTCTCATGGAAGGTATTGTTCCTGGCTCACAATTATACCAAGCAAATAATTGTCGAAGGGCTATTCATCAAACAAAAGATCCCGTCACTAAACAAACAAGTTAATTGCTACATCGCACAACTGTTCCCTACGGGAATAACTTAAAGTAATATAAATATATGCTCACTGCAGAATTTTCATTAACTCTAGAAGATGACTTTTAGTCGAAAACGTTTGAGTGTTTAAACCATTATCATATTTTAGCCTTTTATCATTTTATTTAACCATAAAAGATTTGGACAAAATTTTCCCACTGCTTTTCCTCGTGAATTTAGCAAGGTCTATCCACTGAAGTAATAATTTGTTATATTTCATATGCACTTTGATCTACAACACAGAATAACGTTGTACAACATAACGAAAATGTTGAAAAAAAAAACGAGACACTTATGCTTTCAAATGTTTTTCATATCGTGTAATGTTATTGCCGAGAGACACAAGCAACACTGTTCGATTGTTTTTGGCTCATCTGGTTAAGAAGAGCAATACACGCACGTTAGATGCTTTCCTTGTCTAATTTGATGTTAATCTGTTGTTCGTTCTAGTTTGAAACTGAAACGGAACATTGTGTTATGTGCAGCACCGCGTAATTTCATTACCAGTTTTTTCGTGTCTTCTTTTCAAGGCATTTTAAATATGTGAAAGTGTATAACTGACGTATGCTTTGCACCATAGATAAATGGGAGATCCAAAGGGAGGAGATCACCTTAGGAAGGGAGCTTGGAGCTGGACAGTTTGGGGTGAGTGTTCCGGCATTGTAATGATAATAATGATATATGGGAAATCTAGAGAGAGAGGAGAACATCATGGGAAGGGAGCTTGGAGCTAAGCTGGAAAGTTTGGAGTTAGTGTTCAAGTATTGTAATGATGATAAATTCCTGATAAATGGGAGAACTAGAGAGAGGATATCGCCTTAGGAAAGAAGCTTGGAGCTGGACAGTTGGGGATGAGTGTTCCAGCTTTGTAATGATGAAAAACCAATAGAGATCTTACAAAAGAGAACAGTTTGTATTATCAATTTTGCCAGACTTGATGCACATAGTAGTCCTCTCAGATTTGCAAAATTAAAACCTATCAAGTTGCATGACACAATCTCACACTGCATGCTTTATGTATCAGTACTCTAACTGTAATCTTCCTCGTACTTTTGACGGCTTTTTCACCTCTATCAGTCTCGACACAATCATCCTAGCATCAAAATCCAATTTTTTTCCCCAAAAATTAGAACGAATTATGGAAAATTTAATATTAGATGTTTTGATCCGAAATCTGGAACGAGATTGATGAACAGTTGAAAACTTTGAGCTTTCGTTACTTTAAACGGGAACTCAGAGAACGTTTTCTTGAAGAATACGTTACTAATAGTATTTAAAGTTTCCTTAAATTTTTGTTTACCTTATCTCTCCTCTTTTTTTTTTTGTTATCATGAAATTAGGATTTGATTTTTCTTTTTTCTTTTTTCTTTTTTCTTTTTCTTTACTTTGATTGATACTTGGATGATGATGATGGGTGTGATGATCAGGTGGTTGTAGTTATCAGTTGAAGATGATGTTGATGAGATCATGGTGTAGACTGCTATGATTACGGTGTATGTGATAGTCTTGATAATATTGATGAGATACTGACCGAGCTGTGTTCCTGTTGTTGTTATAGCAATGATTTAACGTTTGTTCTATCACTACTGTAATAAGCAGAATTCAGCTGACGTAATGTTTACAAAGAAACCTTTTCAAATCCAAACATCTTCAAGACATGAAACAAAGAAGCCGTTGTTTCAAACAAGCAAATTAAACAAGAGTTGACTCATTGGTAACAATGACTAAAACCATCCTATTTTCAAAGATGATAACAGTGGTAATAATAATCTAATTGTTCTTTTGGTTCAGTGTGTCAAACTGGGTACCTGGAGAGGAACGATACAAGTTGCTGTTAAGATGATGAAAGAAGGAACAATGTCGGAAGATGACTTTATTGAAGAAGCTAAAGTGATGAAGTTAGTGTAATTAATACATAAGTGTTTTGTAGATGAACAGTTGATTACTTACTGTAGCTGGAGACTAATCAGCTAAGTTTAAAATCTCGCGGTTGTAACCGAGTTATGTTTCTGGGTAATTTTGGCTAAACTTAAATCGTTTAGCAGTGTTTTGTCGTTATAGATACTTCGTAGGCTATGATGTACGTTTAAAAGCTAAAATGTTTAAAAGTTTTGAAATTTAAAAGTTTAAAGTATTATTGTTTTCGACACTAAGGTCACGTTCAGATTCAACCCCAATGTTGTCTGAATATTCCTTGTCTCTATAAAAACAAAAGTTAAGTTCTTGATTGAATGAAAATAAATTGTTACAATAATATTATAATATTTATAAAATTTCTCATTACCAGTATCATGGTTATTACTACTATTAGTTAAACCTCTGCCAAACAGTAAAAAATATTGACATTTCTTAAACTATGTTAACATTCTACTACATCGTACTACTAGCTTCTCGAGATATTTTAAAACATTTGATGTTTTCAAGTGATGACGTCATTGCATGTTCTGGCAAATTTTAAAATTTTGAAAATGTGTTGCAAATCCATAACCGTTGGATGAATTTATGCCAACCTTCGACTGATGATGTATTAAAGTTTTCTTCAGGGTAATTCTTAGTTTCTGTTGTCATGGCGACAAACTTGGTTTCAGGCCAAATGAGAGTTTCTGAGTTAATGAGTTTTTTTCGTCAAATCAGATGTTGTGCATCATATTACAACATATTTTCTTTGCTTCTTAACGTGTAAAAGGTAAAACAAAGATTTTGCTTAATCGCCTTTGTGAAAGCTCTTCAAATAGCAGAATTTTTTTTTCAAATGGGAGCCTGGAATCGAGTCTGTTTTGAGGAAAACATCCCGAAACGTCACCAGCCCAAATTTGGCTCAAATTTATCATTGACAGCAGATTTCACAAACTTGAAAATTTACCTGTACGTGCAGTGAAGTCATCACTTGGAAACATTTAAAATGTTCATATCTAGACAACCATAAAAATGTCGACATAATGCCTCATTTAGCAAGTTCTATCAACTGAGATAACAAAACGTTTCATGTCCTAGGCTTAAATAAGCCCCTCTCCCCCTCTAACATAAAAACGATGGAGCAAAACCATAAGGCGTCTTGTACCAAAATACATTTCGTCAACAGTTATATCTGCTTAAGTTTTTTGAAAAATGCTGGTAAGAACGCTTGAGGAACACAGAGGCACTACCTGCTATTATATGTGTTTGGTAACCAGACTTCAAGTTATGCTTATGTCAATTTTTGAATAAGCCCCCCTTTCTTTTAAGCCCCCCGTCTGGAAGGTCTAAAAACAAATAAACCCCACGGGACTTAGAGCGTTTACGTTATTAGCTTTGACAGGGTTATTCTGTTTTTTCTTCTCTCCGCCAACTTGGCTCAGCTTTCCTTCCTCCCGGGGTCAGTATAACGAATGAGGGGAATCACTTTGAAATTGGGCCTTTTAATACATTACTTTACTTTTTGCTCTATAATATTTTAATGCTTTCTTATTTTTAACAGACATTTTCAGCATCCGCATCTGGTTCAGCTGTATGGAGTGTGCAGTGAAAAACCAATTTACATCGTCACGGAGTTTATGTCACAAGGTAGGTGTACCTGTAAGGAGTGTTTAGGGGAAAGCCAGTTTTCGTTGTCACGGAGTTTATGTGACAAGGTAGGTGTACCTGTAAGGAGTGTGTAGGGGAAAGCCAGTTTTCGTTGTCACGGAGTTTATGTCACAAGGTAGTTGTACCTGTAAGGAGTGTGTAGGGGAAAGCCAGTTTTCTTTGTCACGGAGTTTATGTCACAAGGTAGGTGTACCTGTAAGGAGTGTGTAGGGGAAGGCCAGTTTTCGTTGTCACGGAGTTTATGTGACAAGGTAGGTGTACCTGTAAGGAGTGTGTAGGGGAAGGCCAGTTTTCGTTGTCTCGGAGTTTATGTCACAAACTTTTGTACAAGTTGAAGTGACCTTTTATTAGCTAGCATACAACTGCAGGTGGGGATGGCTTTGCCACGAGAAGGCGTGTTTGCTGTCATGTAGCAAAAACTGGTTCTTTTCCTACGAGAAATATAGAACCATATATAATCACCGACTTGCAAATTTTCGGAATGTTCTGCCAGATTCTAGATATATTGTTGGCTTCAATAAAACAGCTAGCAAGAAATGCAATATATTAATTTTTTTATACTGAATATGAATAATTATGAACATCCTGTTTAATTTATGCTTACAAACCATTTAAAAATTGTTTTGACATAAAATTTTGTATTTAATTCAAGACATTTCTTCTAAATGTAATTTCTCGATGAAACATTTATAATTACAAGTTAACAAGTGTTCCGGTTCCCTGAACAGGCGAGTGGATCTCCACGGTGGTGGTGATTGGGAACGAGAAAGCGGTTGACAAGGGGACTAGATACATGAAAAGGAACAGTCAATTAATAAAAAACGATAATATAAAGCGTTTCATTTTAGTACATGGCCGTCATACCTCAAATCAGAGTTCTACACTCCTGGTAGAACACTGCGATCATCTGATGAGAGGACATTGACAACTCCTTTTGAATCTGGCACTTTTCAAGACAATACTTCTAGAGTATTTAACATTTTACCTCCTGCCGCCAGAAATTCTGTCGATTTTAATGTTTTTAAAAGGGAAGTACGGATTTTTCTAGACAATAAGGCTTTTTGGAAACGTAATTTTAAATAAACATATACATTTGGCGAGGAAGGGAAATACAACGAAGTTGGAATATACATATAGCATCTTTTTTCACCTTCCAACACACTCGTCCGAAAAAATTGGTTTAAATGCCCCGACTGGGATTCGAACCCACGTCTCCTAGTTACTAGCCAGGCGTGATTACCACTACATCACCGGGACTCACCATGCTAGAAACGAAGCAATTTACGTAATGTTTTAGGTCTTTTATTGCCAATCTATTTTATATTTGATCTTAGCTTAGGTAAGTTGTTGCAATGTTAGGTAATTTTAAGTTTATATTGCCCCATATCTTATATCGTTTATATTGCAAACTTAGTTAGTCTATCATTCGAGATGAAGAGCCACTATTTTTTTCGTGGAAATGCTCTAATAAAGCCCTTATTATTATTATTATTATTATTATTATTATTATTATTATTATTATTATTGTTATTATTATTATTAATATTGTTATTAATATAGGAAAGCTAATATACCCAGCGTGAATTCTTGACAGGTTGCCTTCTTCACTACTTGAGAAAGCATCAGTATCGACTGCAAACTCCCGAGCTAACAGAAATGATTCGCCAGGTGGCGTCTGCTATGGTTTACCTCGAGTCTCATAACTTCATTCACAGGGATCTGGTGAGTATCAACGCAAAAAACTGTCACGATTAATAATTTTGCATCGTACCTGCGCTTGTCGCTCATTACCACCCTATATTTTTCGAGCGCTCGTTAAGTTCTTCTCTCCTGAAGGTATGTTCAATCAGTATCGAATATTGTATTTAGCTTGAGCAAGTCCATTTGTTCCCCGGTTTATAAACAATTTGAAGGTTAAAACAAAGTTTGCGTATGAAAGCTGCTTACACGCCCAATCTGAAAGCTCTGCTTATTTTTGAAAATTGTCATGAAATTTGCGAGATCGGCGATTTCAACTCCAATCAAACTAAAGAGAGTTTTATGGTAACTCAATTTGATTTCGTGGCACTCGTCATAGCCAAAAAAAAAAAGAAAAGAGAACTCTTATAACATGAGAAGTTCAAAGGTGTACAATGTACCATCCAAAACAGATTTAGGAATTATCTTTTAAATCACTTTACATTTACAGTTTCTACTATGATCGAAAGTCGTAGTCTGTACATAAAAATCTTAATTAAATTAGCTCTTATACTTTTATATGATATTTCAGTTTATCTTACATATCCGTAATTAAAATTGTGCAAAAACACGTAATTTGGTTTAACGACTACGAAGTGTTGTTTATAAAAAGATTATTATATTATTATTAAACACTCATTAAGCAAATGTGATGATACCAGGCGCTGGAAGTTAGGAAAAGGTTGTCGTGCATTGTTTAGTGCTGTTAAGCAACAAATTCCAGAAAGCTAAAACGATAATCGATTTTAAAATAACTCCACTCATTAGGAGTAATGCCATCCTCGAAAGATAGTTTGTTCATTTTCTAATTTAGATACCTGGCTGAACCGCCGCCTGGTTAGCTCAGTTGATAAGGGGCCAGTCTGTCGTGCGAGAGGCCTGGTTTCGATACCCGGTGCCAGACCTTCACTCAGGGTCTTAAAATAACTGAGGAGAAGGTGCTGCCTTTGCTCTAATATCTGCAAATGGTTAGAACTTGGCGCCTTAAGATAAGATGCCCTCTGGATAAGGACGTTAAACCGTAGGCCCTCAGACTCCTATCGCGGACTGGTAAAACCTGTTGGGTTCATCGACTACCCAAGAGTAGTGAAGCAAAACAAAGAAACAAATATTGTCACTCATATTGAAACGTCGGAATTCATTTTCGAATTAACACAACGTATTACTACCTCGTCTAACGCAGTGAGTTTCCTTTTTCGAGTTTTGGTTTCAAGATATTAAGCAATTATCCCCCGAAGTGGAGGTGACCAGTGAGAATTTATTCACCGAAGTGGAGGAATATACTTGGCTTTCACCGACACCATCAGTGAGGAATTGCTTGTTTTTTTAAAAAAAAATGAATAAAAAAAATGTTTTTACCAAGCTACCGCGCGCTTATTGCAAGGCGCGCGAGACTGAGGCCAAGAACGAGATCAACATGTTGGCAACTTCGTTCGCTGCTGTGTTCAAACTTCAGATGTTCAGAGTTTGAAACTTGCAAAAGAGCTAAAGCCAAGTTTACTTATCGCTTGTGGGGCCAGAATTGAAGTTGATGGTGAACTGACAGTTTAAAAGATAATTTAAAGCGTGAAGGTACCGCCATGAATGAGACCACGAGGAAGCGTGATTGCCATCATTCACGCCAATAGCAAGATCTGCCGTTTTACATGCATATACATTCTCCTGTCCCCGATGTACAAGAAACAGGGATTTCATGAACCAAGCTGTTTGCTGCAATTGCTGGGCTGAAGAGCGTTGACATCGATTCACCAAGCTCGCCGGCTTCGTACAATTTTCCACTGTGAGCGGCCTTTTATTTCAACCTTTTTTGCTCAGGGTTTTAACAAAACATTTCCGATTAAGCCGTTATTATTTTTCGTAATAGTAAATTGTGCCTCCTCGCTTTCTTACAGAGATAAATTCTTGCAAAGTTTTGTTGAGTTCGCTTTTGGACATTCCCTCTATTTCTGTTAAGAACCCATCTTGCTGTTAAAATCACTCTACAAAACGAACTGTTTTTGTATTTCTATGTATCTTGTAGTCGGTATTTTTTGTATTTAGAAACACATGAAAATTGTAAACAGCTTCGTGTCACCCCGCCGGCAACTCAGCTGTGACACTTTTGAATTTGTTTACTTTTGAAAAATGTTGTTCATAAGTCAAACAATTATTAAAATTTTCCTCAAAATACATTACTACCAAACTCTCTCTGCGGATTTTTTTGTGTTATTGGGAACAGCTGCATCATTTATTTCTAAAATTTCAGCTTCGCTGACATGTTTCGGAAATCGCGACGCCATGTTGTTTTTCTCGATCGCTAATCAGTGAATATCCTGGATATTAACTGTTTAAGGAACCAATCAGAGCGCGCGAAAAAAAATATTCGCTGGTTGGGTATATGCTAATGGTGGATATTTACCGAGAAGCGCAGCGGCGAAGTAAATATCTTTCGCAAGTCACCGACACTGAAGGGGACAATTGTTTTAGTATATGCCAAATGAGTCGAATAAATTTAGGTGAGAGCTAGTGAAGGTCAAGTTTGAACCAAATTTATCAATTTGAAATTTTCAAACGTTAGTAAGAAAAGCCCGCGCTCACTTTAATCGCACTTTTTCTTGAAATGTAAAACGAGTTTCATACATACATCCCAAATTTAGTGGCCCTTTTTGTGTTTTTAAAAGGGAATGGCTGAATCGTATATTTCGAGTTTCCTCTTCCGAGATTGTCGCGAAACGAGTCGCCATTTTGACAGCTCTCTCAAAACAGTAAACATCCTTGGATATTTACTGTTTCAGGAACCAATCAGAGCGCGCGAAAAAAGCTATTCACTTAACTGGTATATACTAATCAAATTTTTTCTCCTAGAGTTTCGGACTAGCCTAATTTCAGCTAGAGAGTATCCAAAAATATAACTATTTTAACCGTTCAAAATTTTTGAAGTACAGCATAAAGCTTTCAAAAGTATTCTTGGTTGACATCATAAAGCAACAAAGATAGACCGAAATGTTTTCGTTTGCTATACTTTATTTGTAACTCGTTTGGTGTTCGCGTGGTCTTGCAGACTGATGAAAGGGGCTCTTTAAGGTGTCTGTCATCTTTAGAGTTTGTGCCATAGAACTGTTTAAGTTCTTGAAGATTTGCACTCATTCTTTGCGTATACTTTGTTTTGCAATTTGTTGACAGGCTGCAAGAAACTGTCTTGTAAGTGAAAATAATATTATCAAGGTAGCAGACTTCGGGTTAGCAAGGTTTGTATTATCTTCCCGTCTTTTGGGGAAATATCAAAGTTTAGAGGGAAAACGTTTCGTCGTGACAGTAATGACACCACAATAGCGGCAGTTTAGAAAGTTTTCTTTAAGTCAGAATAATCAATTGGTCTATTGGAATAGGAGTAGGACTAGGAACTACCACTGAGTAGCATGATAGACAGCCTGCGCAGTAGGCGCAATGGCATTTTCGACGTGGGAAAAATTGGTTGTCGCAAGGGGATTGGGGAGAGTCAGGAAAATTAGCAGGCGCAAGGGGATTAGGAAGAGGGAGGAGAATTAGTAGGTGCAAGGGGATTGGGAAGAGTCAGGAGAATTAGCAGGCGCAAGAGTCAGGAGAGTCATCTTCGTGAGAACTTTGACAACAATATTTAAAAAGTGGTTGACTTTGGTTGCACAAGCGCAAAGTAGCCCATTTGCAAATTTTGCCCCGTTCACAAACAAAGCCTTCATGTCGAGGCCAAGTTCTAGATTCAGTTACATTTGCTGTATATTTAAGAACTTGGTCTCGACTCAGGTTTTGTTTGTCAGAGTTGGAGGTTAATTCACAATTGGTTATCTGTCCCCTTTTTGCCAGCTGTCTCATTAAACTTCGTAAGAAACTGTTGAGTAAGTAAGTAGATCACCTCGTGTTGTTGCTTTCCAGGTACGTTATCGATGATGAGTACACTGCGTCTGAGGGAACCAAGTTTCCCATCAAGTGGGCCGCGTTAGAAGTTATCTTGTACAGTAAATTCAGTAGCAAGTCAGACGTGTGGGCATATGGTAAGACAGTGCTAATAGCTGACGTTTATCAGGACTGCTATTGTAACTACTACTACTGTAACAATTTAAACTCAGTTTATAAAATATGACCTCACGCCCCGACATGACCATAAATATTTAACAATATCTACTTAACTTCTGTCTGATTTCTTTTACCCCTGTTTTAATGCTAAAAACTGAAAATTAGAGAAGTTAGAGTTGACCACTTGGCTAAGATCAGTGATTCGAAAACAGATTGTTCTTGTTATGGTAAAAGATGCTATGTCCATAACGTACAATTTACTACCTACTTCAGATTAGTTTCTGTTAAAAGATCCCTCAGTTAATATTGCTGAGGGCCACCACCCGGCCTTTGATATGTAAACATGCATTGTGAGTGCTAAAGAAATCGAAACAAAACGAAAACGAAAACGAAACCAACCAGCAGTTTTGGCTGAGGTCCCTTTTCGGGCTCAAGTAATATGGAGCTTAAAATGCGAGAAAGCCAACAACGACAACGGTAGATAACAACAGTGAATACAATAGCTGCACGTTGGAATGCACCAAGCTGTGCCGTCGTCTCAAAAACTACAACGTGAAAAGCTCAATGTTGAAGTTTTCACGACCATGAGAACGAAACACAGAATATAAGAAAAACAATTTCATCTCTTCCTGTACAAAAGAGAAAGTAAACGAGCTATATGTTATCAAAAAGGGCGATCAAGAAAGGTGTTTTTGTAGGTGTCGTCAGTCGTGGATGTTGCCATCCTCCAATCTTCAGCTACCTAATAGATTCAGAGGAAGCTGCCTGCTCAGTTGATAATCTTTTGCTTTTTGTGTTGCTTGTTTAATAGCCATCAGTTTTGTGTAAAGCAATCGGTATCCACAGGAAAAAATCATCTCTTTTATGTTGTGTTTGTAGGAATCTTAGCCTGGGAAGTTTATTCGGGTGGTAAACAGCCTTACCCTGCTTTTGGAAACACAGATGTTGTACAAAAGGTATGTGATGTCACTGTCAAAGATTGACTGATGTCAGTTTGCACATTGTGAAACCTTTTTAAGTTTTACAATTTGCTTCGTTTTTACAATACCAATTAACCAGAACTTTAAAAAATCTTGACACTTAACCGAACTCCGAAGTAGCTGGCTGAGATCTGGCCAAGTTTGAACCAAAGAAAGAGAAAATCGTTTAAAAAAAAGTGCGGTCATTCTTATTATCTGATATTTGGTGCATAGACCTCCTCAATGCGGTCTTCAGTGACTCACATCGTGAGACAACTGAACAATTTTACTAAGTATCTTCATCCTCTATGAATAGTCTCTTCCAGTTTATATGCCTCCTCTTTGTTTATTGTACCGAATTATATAGGCCCTAGGCTAAAAATTGTCCGAAAATTGACCACGGTTGAAAAGTTTGTGCGAGTTTTCCTTGCTAGATTATTCGTTAACAGTTTCACTCAACTCTTTTCCAACTGTTTCTGTGAAACAGCGACGCAGCTCTCAACTTTATCACATTTATCATCCGTTAACAGGGACGTTAATCCCCAAATTCCTGTTCTTGGAACTCAAAAGAACCCAAACATTTGTTGATACAAATAACGTACATATGGTGCTGTAGTTCAATGTTGTGGGACAAGGGAGAGTCACTCAACTGACTGCCATTAAAACAGTTGTTATATGTGATAAATCTTCTTACTATTATTGATGTTGATGTTATTGCTGTTTTCTTCGCCTTTTTTTTATTGTTTTTATTATTGTTATTTCTATAAATTGTTACTAAAGCCCTCCTGACGGCTGTATCGAAGGATGACATCCGATGATGGCCTAGAAGTGAGGCTTTGATATACCAGCAACGTATAAAGACGGTTCATTTATTTAATGGTCTTCTAATCTGATTCAAGAACGCATTTTTTATAGCGCGTAGGGGAAAAAAAGCGAATTTGTGGATAATCTTGTATTTTTATTTTTTGACATTGAAACGAGACATTATCTTTGTTTTTCCTTGAAATAAGTAAAACGTTAAACGGAAATGACGTCTTTGTTTTGTTTAGTTTTACCGTTAACCAGACTGATTACCAAGTACTGACTGTTGACCGATCTATTTTCTTGAAGATAATGAATGGATATCGCTTAGACAAACCTAAAAAATGTCCCGAAAGCATATACTACAGAGTGCTTCAGGAGAGCTGGCATGAGGTGAGATATTCTACATAGGCAGTATTTTTGAATAAAGAAATTATTGAATAATGAATTGATAAATCATCGACAAAAAGCACCAAGGTCGTTTAGCACAACACGATATGATGCGGGGACTGAAGCTTCCTTATGCTGTTGCAATGCAACATTGTGAAGATGGCGACGTGTAAATATGCTGAGTTCCTTTTACACAAAAACTCTAACAACACTCATAAAAACGTACTAGAAAGTTTTGAAATTTCCATTTTAGTATAGCGTAAACGCTCAGATAAGCTCCCCCCCC
>JAOBRD020933313.1:0-12358 GCA_027575215.2 Hydrozoanthus sils | reverse complement strand
TAAACTGAATTAAAGTGAAGAAGTTGAAGTAGTTGCTTAATGAATAACCAGCTCAAAAGCGATCATTATAGAGCGGCAAAAAAACGTGGCTGTCCGCCATTGTGTTTCCGCCATTTACCAGAGATGATTTTCAGTAAGGTCCTCCTAAAGACATCAACAGTCTTAATAAGTACTTAAGATTTAAAGCTTTTAAACTGGGAACTGGTGTCAGTATATCAAAACTTGTACTTCTGACTCAAGCAGCAACACAAATGTTCGATTGCCATAAACTGTATACAGACTGGTACTAAGTATAGTAGAAACAATGTAAAAGAATTAGTCAGTACCCAATTTTGTCTGCTTCTGATCTCAGAACATCATCTGATTGGTTCTCACCATGGTAACCAGGTACAATTGGAACACCTGCATCACCCATAATCTTCTTCGAAGTACTATAAAGAAACAAAAAACTCATCAAACTAATAACTAAAAAATGTACTTTATGAGAAAAATGAATAACAGTGACATAATTTAGTCCTGAACACATGGTGAGAAATTTAATACTAAAAATTTATGGAGCTTACTGCTGTAGAATAACATTGCAGCAACAAAGATTGATCACCTTTTGATGCCCATGTCTCTAATTGCTGATGCAGGAGGACCAATGAAAATAACACCTTCTTTGTCACACAGCTCTGAAAATTCTGGCTTCTCTGACAAAAACCCGTAACCAGGATGTATGGCCTAGAAAATAACAGTAATTGTTAAAAATTATCAACAGTGCATCAAAAATATCATTTAGGGTAGATCAAACTCAACAACCAGAATGTATAGCCCAAAAATAACAGTAACTGTTAAAAATTGTCAACAGTGCATCAGAAAATATCATCCAGGGTAGATCAAAACCTATATCCAGGTTTAATAGCTTTGAGAAAAAATATTGTTATTAGTAAAAGTTAATAGTTAATGTACTGATTATAAACCATTTAATAAGAAAACCAATGGTTGAGGCTTCTAGCCTTGTCTGACTAGGGTACTGTTATACTCCCAGCTATCAATTGCATAATCATTATGTACCTTTTTAAGTATTTTTGAATATACTTCTAAAGTATCATTGTTTATGAGGATAAAAGTAAAAGAGGAACAGAGGGGGAGGGAATAAAGGAATGAGAGAGGGAAGGAGGAAAGGAAGGAGGGAAAGAAGGAATGGAATAAGCGAGGGAGGGAGAGAGAGGGGAAGGAAGGAAGGAACAGAGGCCAATACATTCTGGGGTGACAAAATAATAAACTTGGTCTTGTAGATTACCTGTGCACCACTCTTTTTGGCCACCTCAATGATCTTTTCCATTTTTAGGTAGCTCATGTTTGATGGGGCCTCCCCGATATGGTATGCTTCATCAGCCTTTAAAACAAGTTTGTAAAGAAATTAAATTGTGGTAACAAGTTGTTAAAACAATAATATTAAACAGGAACCTGTTCTGGTTTCATCATTAAGCACTTTCTGGCCTTCCAGAATGCACATCCTATACTCTTGAAAAATAAGAGGAATCTTTACACATATATGTATGCTAAGTCATAAACAATCAAACCTGCTAAGTTACTCAAAAATCTGGCTTTTGTTTTTTCAGGAATATATTTTTAAGACTTACAAAGTATGATCTTGTTCACATGCACAACTTAATGATATAGAATAAATTCTTGTTTGAAATAGGCAGTGAATTCATGTAGAATCCCCCTACTGAATTTTGCCAGCCATTGGTTTTACTGAAAACCCTGTTTTTGCATTCTTAATCATCTTCTTTTCTTGATTTTACTAAGAATAAAATGTAGTTTGGAACCCTTGCAGTATTTGTTCCAAGGAGCGAAAAAATCAAGAGCACTATAAGGATAGTTGTATTTACTTATTATAATAGGTTTTTTAAAGTGTATAGTGGTTATAAAAGTTATCACATTGTATTTGTAGGGTAGCTTAAATTTTTAGGTTGTCTCTCATGTTATATCTAACTAATAATAGCCAACATTTGTTATCTTAGTTAAGTATAACATATTGTTGGTATGCTAACATCCATAAAGATTTAATTAGACACCTTCAAAATGCTAAAGAACAATACGTTTTCAGGTTGTACTAAGACAAGTGTTATGCTGAATGCAAAATTAGTGCTGAAAATATGAATTTAAATCATTCACCAAAAACTATGAAAAATGAATCACAAAACTCCCCAAAACATTATGAACATAAGTTATGGGAATTTAAAAAAATATCTATGAGCATTCTGATTGGTGAAGGGGTTTTAAGAGACAGCCGCTCACCATGTCAACATGCATTGCTTTCTCGTCAGCATCACTGTAAACAGCCACTGTCCTAATCCCCATTCTTTTCGCTGTTTGCATCACACGGCAGGCAATCTCTCCACGATTAGCTATTAAGACTTTTGTAATAGATTTGGGCCCTTAAAAAGAATCCTCTAAACTGTCAGCATATGAACAAACAATATTAATAAGCTTCGCTCACGCTTTTACTAATTTCCTCTAACTTTTGCTCCAAAGAGAATAAATTTTACGTAAAACATTTTGTTGAGAATGTAGGCGATAAAAAAGCACGAAGTTGCAAGAAAACATTTAACCATTCAATTGGTTCCAACACCATTAATTCATTGCATCACATAAATAATGTACTTTGTAGTTATGTACGTTTAAAGTCCTCCTATTGTTCATATGAACAACAAACATAAAATCAACGGTTTAGTAAGGAAACTCTAACGACCCTTTTAATGCATGAAGATTTTTTGACAATCGAGTTTGATTTAATTAAACTATAAGTGTGTATTACTGTATAACTTCGGTCTTCAACTTACCAGTTGAATATTTTGTTGATAGTGTTCCCCATAATCTCGCTCTAAAAAATATAAAAAATAAAACATTAAACTAATTATTTATCTCCCTTATAGCACATTCTAATCACAACCGCTTTTGTCATTACCTGTAGCAAAAGAGATTTCTTTTGGACTGCTGTAATACTTTCAACATGGCCGCCATCTTGGATTCTTACACGTGAAAAAGGAAGCCGCTGACAGTTTGCGTGCTCAGAATGATTAACATAGCAACAGATGAGCGTTGTCTGTTGTCAGGAAACGGGGGCGTTGCATTGTGGGAAAACATGGCGAGCTGGCGAGCTACCTCTTCGTGCAAACACTTTCTTTTCGATTCGAATGATTTCCAAGGATCTTTCACCAATTCTTGGCTTCAAACCACATATTTGAAATAACGATTGAGTAGATATAAAATGGTTCAAAATATGAACGAAGTTCCAAAGGATTCAATGTAAGTATTATTTGCAATTTATTGCTTTCCTTTTTCCATCTGACTATGGCCAGTCGGTCGTGGTACATTGGTTTGCTTTTGCATTTTTAAATTAACAGTGGTTCTGATTTTTAGAAACAACAAATTGGAAGCTGTACGAGCAATTGAACGATGCTGGTGCACCTACAGAGATAGGCAGATGTTTCGATTACTCAAATACGCCATTTGTGCAGCCGTAAGTTTAATCATACGTATTTTGTCATGATTTATACAACTACAACTGTCATTTTATGCTCAAATCAAAATCTGTGACCATTTTACAAAAAGAATTGGAGAACAAACCGCTGTTTTTTGTCTGTAGCACCAAAATCTTGTTTGTTTATCGATCACAAATCAACTAACCAAAATATTTTCGTTTGAAAAAGATAATTAGTGGACTGGAAGTATTAAACTATTATGGACAGAGTGAATCCTTCTGGGCCCCGGCCCTTGGACTAGTTTGGAGTAATAATAAATAATGGGTACTCCAGTGTTGGGTCAATTTGGAAAAATCTGAATTGATTAGTTAATTTTTTTTTATAATTTTTAGGGCTAACTTTGATAGCTCAACATGGTTAGCCTAAAATATTCTACTAAAAAATGGTAATTAAGGGACAACCTGGTGCCATGTGGCTCCACAGGTTTTGTGGCCTTAAAATAAAATTTCATACCCCTTGATTTGAGCATAGTTTTCAGCAAGTTAAAATAATTTTGAAATTCCAAAATGCAAGGGGTTTAACATTTAATTGAGGTGATTGTTATAGCATTATTGATAACCACCATTTGGTTAGCCCAGTTGGTAAATGGCCAGGCTACATGCAGGAGGTCCAGGTTCGATTCCAGGTGCAGTACCTTCACTTAGGGTCTTAGAACAACTAAGGTGTGGGTTGCTGCCTTTGCTACAACAACTGCAAATGGTTAGGTCTTTGTGTCTTCTCGTATAAGGGATTGAACCGTAGGTCCTAGGTGGCAGACCTTGAGGGGACCTCTAGTCCTACTGCCAGTTCTTCCTTGACTCCTTGAGTAAAAAAATTGTGAAAAAAGTAATAAAAAATAAAAATTGTGCCTTATTCTTTAATTAAGCACACAGTCGTTTTACTCAAAAGATAATCAATAATTATATTTTATGGTCAAGTTTTACTCTGATCTTGTTTCAGGAACATTCTCTAACATTTGAAGTGTTACGAAAGGTGGCACCTCTTGAGGCCGAGCTTCTCAGAGATCCAGCAGTTCATGCAAGAGTGAGGTTTAGGTAAAGAATGTGACAATAATAATTATCTCACATAAACTTTTGAGTATCATTTTGAGATTATTCAAAAGCTTGGCCATTGCCTTTGGCTGTTAACAAGACCTGGGCTTGCAAACGTTTTGCTTTATTGATTTTCTTATAGGTACCCTTTCACCCCAGGCCAGTTTATCGACATTTAACTTGATTAAATATTTCATACAAAATAAGACATTTGATTATGAGAATTGATTAAACATAACAATATAATATACTCAAGATTAATTAAAAGCAAAATTCTCCTTATTTGGTAACATAAAAAGTATAAGTTTTAGTTGGGAGAATCTAGCAACTCACCATTTGGTATATTTTAGGTTGAAAGGGTTAATTTAGGTAACTATGTGATTAAATAGATCTGCACAAACTCATTCAGTAAAATAACAATTTTGACCTGCAAAAATGCAAAAATTTCAAGCAGCTGAGCTCTGTTGATCCTGCTCTGGTAACTTTTAACTCAACTATATCAAAACAATTATCCACTTTTTAAAACAGGTTAGATTAGTTGACAGTAAATCAGGCAAATTGTCACCTTTTTAGTTACTTTTTATATACTCTGTTTTGTTTTCCCAAGTTATGATAATTAAACATAAAACTCTAAGTATGCAAGAAACTAACTATTTATACAATCCATGTCTTTGATCCAATGCAGATTTGGTGGAACTGAGTTTCCTCCCCTTATTATGTTCAAGATTTATGTGAACACTCACGGACAAGGCCTGAAATACTACAGTGGCAAGAAAATGATAAAACCAGCCTCTCAGGTAAGTACAGCACTTAGTACTAAAAAAAGTTTGCAAGAAAAAATTATTGTTAAACATTATCTTAGTTCAGTCAAACCTTGATTATCCAGACCCTGGGAAAGGACCGAATAGTCCGATCCGGATAATTGAGAGTCCAGATAATCGAAAATATGAATATTAATGAGTCAACACTGAATAGATTTGTAAACCGTAACATTTAATCGAGAATCATGCAACAATGAAGCACAATAAAAGCAACAATACAACTCTAAGCCAATTAATGCTCAATGAAATGTGGCGCATGTAAGATTGCTCAAAAATTAAGTTTGCCATATAAAGCCATAAATTGTCTTTGGATTGATGCAAAATAATAAAATTCAGTTCTGACTGGAATTTTATAGCTCTGTTTGTTGTAAGATAGCTTTCCTATGGATAATGAATGTGACTAATTAATATTCATGAAGAAATGGGACCAGAAAAGCAAAGTCACTCAACTGTAAAGCTAAGTATGACTTGCTAGTATATGTTTAGCTTTATATATGTACCAGTTGGCATAATTTTTGTATCATAAATTCATAATATGTTTCCATGTTTTTTATTATACTCACTTAATTACCCAAGAGCAAATTAATAGCTCTAGTGGTGGACTTATAACTAAAATACCATCTTAAAAATAGATAAGGGAAACAAAAAACTTCTGAGGGGCAAGTATTCTAAGAAATATTATAAATCCTGTAATTTAACACTATGAAGCTAAGCAAGTCTGTTTGCACCATCTCACAGAACTGCACAGAGCTCAACAGAGAAAATAATAGCCAACATATTCAGTAACTTAATATAGGCTGTGGTTTTGGCTGGTTAACATCTCTGCTGGCAGTGCAGACTAAATGGTGGTGATTGAATTAACAAACGTGTTAAAATCACTGGTTTACAGGCAGCTTGTGATTCCTTGAAATTGATGGGAAATCGAAAGTTTTATGACCAGATGACGGTTGATGTTTGCCAACATGAAAAAGATAAGATAACTGATGAAGTTGATGTGACCACAATGAAAGATTATATGCAGGTACTTAATGAAGAATAAATGTATGTAAGGTGGTATTCAAAATAACTACAGTAGGATTTTCTCCTTAATAATATGTTATTGCTATATTTGCTATTAGTTTTTATTTTAGGCTAAGATGGTTGTTCCCTTCTAGTTCCAGTTGTTAAATTATGCTATTCACTTGGTAAAGCTACCAACTATCTCTTCTCTCATAGTATCTAAGCCACTTAGATGAGTCTTCAGCTGATCTTGGTGGAAGAGCAAACACTTGGAGAAAATTGACACTGGAAGGTAAGATATATAAGATGCAAGAAAAAGACAATAATTCTTCAACTCAATGAAACTTGGTGACCTGTGATACCAGTGCTGTGCTCTATAAAGCTATGAGCTACAAATTAAGCCACATCTGTTGGGAGCAGGTCAATTCTAGTCCAATTATATATGCCATTTCAAGTTGTACAATAATTATTATGATTTGTACCACTGTTATATGCGTTAAGTTACACGCAATGGAAAGGTCAAATACAGCAAGTCCTATACTTCCAGTCCCAGGAGTGGGCAGGAACTTAGCTATGGATACTTGAGCTAGTCGGCCGAATAGAATACCATGATAGACCCCTTCAGGACAGAACCCATGTGATAAAAGTGCTGGGACCAGGGAATTATCACATTGCAGGAAAGCCCAATACATTGCTACATTTAATGTCTGCACAATGCAAGAGGAATCGAAGGCAATGGAATTCTCACATCACATAAGTGCACTAAATATAGAAATTCTAGGGATACAGGAACACCGCATAGTTCACAACGAGAAAAAAGCCTACTGCTCAACAGTAGAGCAATGAAAGCGCTAAGTGGTATCTGCTCGTACTCTCTCAGAGTCGAATTCGTAGGCAACCTGGCAACAAAATAATTGATGTCTACTCTCTCACAAACACAGGCCCGTACCCAGGAATTTTGCTGGGGGGGGTGCAACCAAAAATTTTTTGGGACCAAAGCCCCCCCATACATTTTGTCTTTTTAGTTACCCATGGCAGTTGTCGAGTGACTGACATGTTTTGGCCGCAGATTTTCGTTTTCTCTCGTTTTGTTCTCTACGACCCATTGCATTCTTTCCTAATCAGCAACTTTTCTCGTGCAAAGTTTCAAATTAACTTGAAGATCTCCGGTTGTTTTACCGGTAAATAAAAGTGTTTCTAAATATGCTTTGTTGATCATTTCCAATGTAGACGTTATTTTTTTTATTTATTACTTTTATTATCGAGTGGAGTTTTGCTGACCTTTAAGGCCGTTGGGCACCCGCACCCCCCCCCCTGGGTATGGGCCTGAAACATCAGTGACATCAGCAAGATGATCATCTGTGTTCAGCCATACAAGATTACTCTCTCGTCATCCTTGGAGATTTCAATGCCAGGCTCGGTACAGGTGAGGTAGTGCGTTATCCATTTCATGACTCCACAAACAGAAACGGTGAGTACCTTACCGTTCTATTGGTCGTATACAACTTGCATGCTGCCAACTCAAATTTCATGAAGGTCAAGAGAAGGACGTTTCTTAATCGTGGTACTCGGCCAAAATGCCAATTTTATTAAATCCTTGTACGGAAAAAGCGGCGTAACAGCGTCCTTAATGCTGAAGCTTGTAGTTCCCTGGAAGCCCTTGGCTCAGACCACAGGTTGGTGTCCATGAAAGTGCTGTTAAGTCTTACAGCACCAGAGCAAAATGCCAAGTGCCCCTCCTTCAACTGGAGATGCCAAGATCTACAATCAAAGTACACTGTTGAAGTGAGAAATTGCTTTAAAGCTCTATCAGTTGCTGATGAAACCCTCCAGAGATGCTAACGCTGCAGCAGCTAGAGCGTGCATTCCCCGGAAAGAAAATCCTCAGAGGTTGCGGAGTTCTGAACATCCCAAGTTTTTGAAGCAAGGGCAAAGCACGACAAGATCTTAACACAAAAACAGTTCCTCTCCAGTGACGACCAAGATTGTCCAGACGCCCAGAAGACTGCAAGAGCAAACTTGTACCAAGTTTATGATCGTCTGCAGACAGAAGAAATTGAGAAGGCTGATAGAGTAGAGTTAGCGAACCTAGGTAGACAGTACCACACAGCTTGGAGCGTTAAGAACTTATGCATCGAAGATGGCAACACCAAGGCTTACCTTGTTAATCACATATGGCTAGTTTGCTTTCTGCTTCGTCCGAGTTACGCTTTGCCAATAGGAAAAAACATAAAAGTGATTTTCATAAAGGTAAATGAAGATTGACAAAATTTTCTGGAGGTCGGTCCTGTACTAGTCGTAAAAATTAAGCTTTTCACGTTGTAATTTTCTAGACGACAGCGTGCAGGTGACCAGCACAGTGCATTCCAACGTGCAGCTATTGTGTTCACTATTGTTTCCTGCCATCGTTGTCTTTGTTGCTTAAGGTCCTTGTTAACGAAACCAGCGGCCGCAATAAGACCTCGGAACGCAGTAATATGTCAGGATCAAGCCGAGATGAGCGCATCTCTACTTGGTATTCACATCTTAAGAAACTCCTGAGAAAAGCACCTCTGGTGGACAACCCGGATGATAGGTACCCAATCAATCATGTTATCCTATCTGATTTGGATGATGGTCCCGGTCCCTTCACCTTGCATGAACTTACCCGCGCCAAACAATCTCTAAAATCTAGCAAGAGTGTTGGAGCTAGCGACATTCCCCCTGAGGCTGAAGTTCCCAAGTCTTGCGGTCTTGACGATATTGTACTTGAATTCTGTAACCAAGCTCTTCTGAACTGTAGCAAGCCTGACCAGTGGTCTCTTTCCAACATACTTCCAGTACGAAAATCAGGAAACCTCTCTAGTGTTGATAACTTTTGTGTCAGTTTAACTTGTATCACTGCGAAAATATACCATTGCGTGATACTAAATCCTACAAGGGACCCAATAGAACCACACCTTCGTGACAACAAGAACGGTTTCAGAGATAGTACAGCCACAGCTAGCCACATCCTGGCTTGCGGTGAACACTCAAGAGGTTCGAAAAAACAACCTTGCCATCGTCAGTTCATAGACTTTAGGAAGACCTTCAACTTCATCCACTGGGGAAGAATGATCAAGATCCTTAAGGCATGCAGTATTCCCTCTAGGCTCCTTAAAGCTATCGAGCTAAAGTACACGGAAACTCGCGCAAAGGTTGAGACCCCGGATGGTGAAACTGATAAGTTTGACCTCTCTGCTGTAGTTCTTCAGGGACATACCCTCGCTCCATTTCCATTTGTAATTGTGTTCAGCTACGCCCTCTGAAAGGCAATCAATGCCAGAGAACATGACCTTGGATTTACTACCACGCCTAGCCGCTCTCGTAGAAACAATGAAGTAACAGTCACAGACCTAGACCTCGCTGACGATATCACCCTTTTATCTTATGATGTCAAGCAAGCTCAATCTCTACTTGACGTGGTAGAGAAAGAGTGTAAGCGTAGGGCTTTTCCTAAATGACAAGAAGATCAAGGTTCTGACCAGTAATGCAACGCTTACCAAACCCCTCACTACATGCAAGGAGAAGGCCCTGGAAGAAGTCAATGACTTCTAGTACCTCAGTTCTTGGGTAAACTTAACGGAATATGACTTCAAAGTCCGTAAGCCACTAGCCTGGTAAGCTCTTAACAGCATGAGTAAAGTATAGAAGTCAGGTCTATCCCATGAGTTGAAGCATAGGCTTTTCGTTGCAACTGTTGAGTCAGTACTGTTCTATGGTTGCAAGTGCTGGTCGTTAACCTCCATTCTCGAACGATCACTCGATGGCTCCTACACCTGGATGCTTTGTGCTGCTCTCAACATCAACTGGCAGAGCCACGTCACAAACGGGTCCTTTTATGACGTGTTACCAAGAGTCTCTGACAAGATCGCCTGCAGGCGGATTTAGGTTGGCAGGCCACTGTTATAGACAAGGAAACCTTGCTGGGAAACTCGTTCTCTGAAAATCCCGTCACCGGCACAGAAACCGTGATCATCCCCCCTAAATTTTCATAGACACCTTCAAGAGTGATGTAGGGGCAGCATCCACTACCGAATTAAGTTTCTACTTGAAAAACAGAGAGGACTGGAGATCCAGGCATGAAGCTTGGCTGTGGCAGCCATGATTGATTGATATATGCAATGACACTTTGACACATACGATCTTCGCTATTGTGAATGCAATTTGAGCAGTTGTATCATCATTGTATCATAACGTCATTTAATGAAGATCATATTCTGTTATAGACTTAAATAGTTTGGTGCTAAGTTTGTTCATTTGAAATAAATTATAAGTAAATGAAAACATTTTTGTTTCAGTTATACCCAGGCAAAACATAGTACATGATGTGTTCAGCTACCTTGACTCAGGTTTTGCCAGTCCACGGTTAAAAGAGGAATGTCCTTATCTAATGAATGAAGCCCCAGTAACACAAGCACAGCAGCTCTCCTGTATAAAGGCCATTACTCAATACCGGTCAGTTTTGATATTGAACTTCTTTAGATACTTTCAGGTGCATTGTCTTTCAGTGTTCATATTTCTACTTTGATTTATCAATAAATACCATTATATGAAATTTAGCTGTGATGTGAACAGGATGGTAAAGGGAGGTCCCACGGGTAGATATACTCTTAATTTGACTACTGCCTGTGTAGGTATCATTACAGTGAGGGGAGGTTCTCCCCCCAAATGTAGGTGGGGGTGCTTCCCCGAACCCTTATCCTAATTACGACCAAACTCTGCAATTTTCCCTACCCTGTTTATGACCTGAGTGGGGTATAATGAAAAATTATTTTTAAGTAGTGATTTCTAAAAAACTTAATTCAACACTGGATTGTAAAAATTGATACCCTATTTATGATCAAAATGGCTGAAACCAGACCCTTTGGGGCTGCACATATACCTATATAGCCGATATAAGGGAATACCCCTTCTTCCCTCTGGGTATTACAAGAGATTTTTGGTATCTAGAATAATATTATAATTACAAAGTTTAACCTAATTTCAAGCCAATAATGGGTCACAGACTTATTTTGAACCCAGCTACAGTGAATTTTTAGGGGGCAGAAAACTGAAGTGTGTTCAATTGCAATTTATTGCTCAGTAGAAGTCTTAGGCCTGATAACAACGAAGATGATACAATAGCAGGACTAGTCTAATGATTTTTCCAATGCAGAAAAAGACAAAAACCTGACAACAACAGTGGAGGTTCTGTTGCTCGCAGAACACGCCAGGCAAGAGACAGAGCACAAAAGATGAGGAGACTATATGGGATGGAGAGTTCGCTAATGGTATGATGTGATGACTCAATCTAGTTTCCTGCTAAAGGCCCTCCCACGCACACTGCTACTAACATTAACTCAGATTATAATCGTTTGACCTTTAGCATATTTTACTTTTATTAATTTCGCCACGATCCAGCAATTTGAAATATGTTTAAAATGTACATTTAATTAATATACACAAACTATATAAGCAGTGAGCTAAAAGTATCAAAGGTAGTTTGGTAGATGGCTGGAGCAGTGAGGAGAAGCTGAACAAATAGCAAAAACCCACACCAAATTTCGAAACCATACAGCTAGCTGGTGAGCTGAGAGAGAGAGAAGATTCAGGTCCCCACCACCGGCTAATATTTGCTAGAAATTGAAACAAATGACAAGTGCCAACTCTGTTGTGGCAAATATTTAGTTAACCAATTAAGAGCTTACAGAGTTGACTAATTTTTTTAAGTTGTTGGGTTATCTTTGACTATTTGAATCTGCATGGGGGAGCTGTTGTATCAAGTCTGTATTGTAAAAGACTGTTAAACACTTTGGTTCTCGTTTTCAAACCTTAGGCCTAATTCTAATTTCAATCAACACATTTACCAAGGGCAGTGGGTCATTCATGACCCTTTAACAACTGTAAATATCACTCCCTCTTAGTGGTAGGTGTTAGAGGGTTGGCACAGTACTTGCCATTTCTTTTAGCT
>JAOBRD020933209.1:0-12358 GCA_027575215.2 Hydrozoanthus sils | reverse complement strand
CACGAAATTATACGACGTCCGAACGATATCTGGTGATTGGCCGAAAAGTGTTTTTCCGAATCACGTGGGTTTATGCCCTTACTTACGTTCGGAACCTGCGCCATGACATTATGGCTACAGCCTTCTCAGAAGGCAGTAGCCACAAAAATGCAACAAAACTGGGATGAAAAAGACACATGACTTGGACACAAATTCTTGATGGTGCCGAGAAAACCAGTCAATAAAACGAAGCAAGAGCTAGGTAGTATTCCAGTGTATGATGCTGCACCGATTCGAAATTACTGTCACCACCATTATCATCATCACTATCACTATCACCATTATCACCATCAACATCACGAACCATCATCTTCATTACCACCATCACCATCATCATCACCATCATCATTACCACCATCACCATCATTATCATCATCACTATCACTATCATCATCAACACCATCATCATCACCATCATTTTTATCATCATCATCACTTTCATCATCACCATCACCATCACCATCAACACCAAAATCACCATCAACATCAAAATCACCACCATCACCACGAACCATCATCACCACTTTCATCATCATCATCACCAACAACCACCAACAACCATCCATATCATCACGAACCATCATCACCATTATCATCATCACCATCATTTTCATCATCATCATCACCATCATTATCATCATCACCATCATTTTCATCATTATCATCACCATCATTATCACTATCATCATTATCATCACTATCATCATCACAATCACCACCATCATCACCATCAACATCATCACCACTATCATCATCTTTACCACCATCACCATCATCATCATTACCACCATCATCATCATCATCATCATCATCACCAACACCATCATCACCATCATTTTCATCATCATCATCACTATCTTCATCACTATCAATATCACCATCATTATCATTATCATCATCACCAACACCATCATTTTCATTTTCATCATCATCACTATCATCATCACCACCATCACCATAATCATCATCATCATCATCATAACCACCATCATTATCACCATCATTTTTATCATCATCATCACTATCATCATTATCATCACTATCATCATTATTATCACTATCACTATCATTATCATAACTATCTTCATCATCGCCATTATCATTACAATCACCACCATCATCATCATCAACATCATCAACATCAACACAATCATCATCACCATCACCATAACCATCATCATCATTTTTGTAATTATCGTTAGCATTGTTATGAATATCATAACCTTACTTTTAACTAATGAAGGCTAACGGTGAAAATCAATTAAAAACCGTTATAGTTTTCGTTATAAAACACCGATGTATGTATATATGTTTCGTTATACATTTCGTGTTTACTATCACTATCACGTTATCTATTTAGATCCAAAAAGAGCCAAAAGACAGAGACAACAGAGAGAAAGAAAGGAAGTTATCTAACCCTTGGGACTGGGGCGAGCTACTTGATCATTTAGAGAAACTGGTAAAGGTCGTTCACGACACAGATTTTCACCTTTTGAACTTGAAGGTCGATGTCAAATAAAGTCGGCTCCTGGGTGAGTTTTACTTCCGTCGGCAGCTGGGGTCTTCCAGGCGGGCTACGCCCACCCCTTCCACGGCCTTTTGCCCCATCCTCAGACACCTTCCTCTCTGTAAGAGGGATTGTCACGTGTTACTCTCAACCAGTCTTACAACAAGACCTATGCCATGTCTTTCTTGGGCCTAATGTGAGTGCTTGATGACTTGTGTTGTATTTTTCAGAACTTTTTAGTTAAAATCACAAACTTCAAAGGTGTATTTTGAACTAAGCGCGATCACACTGGACCAAACGACGACACAACACAGAAAAGAATGAAGCAAGCACTGGGATGAGCGAACATTTTAGTAAAGCATTTCAAAGCACACTATAATGGTCAAATAACAACACATTGTGCAACATTTTTTCATGGTAGTAATGTATAAACTTTCGTAAATACCATCAACAATCTTAAGTAATGTAGATAGACTGACAACTTTACAATCATGGTAGAGGTGTAGTTTAAGTGTTGAACAGAGCTAAAGTAACAAAGGTAAAATATAATGTCACTAGTGTGCTAAAACACTGACATCAATATGCATGAACACAAAGTCAGAGATTAACAATTAAAAAAAAATTTGATGTCGAGAAACCACTATAGTTATTACTAGGTCCGTTGTTAACTTTCCCACATATGCAAAACTGGAAATGGTTTGAAAGCCTTCTCGACATGGCCATGCCAGGTCAATTTAGTTCGTGCGAAAGATGTATTCAATGATTCACAGAAGCAAACGTCCTATAAGAATGACAAACAAATTTTACTTCAACCTTTGGTTTCTTCTTTTTTTTCTTTCTCTGACAGGACCTGCACAAACAAAAACCGTTCCTTTAGAAATAACGTGCATGTTCTAAAAGCGACGATACTGTATAATTTTAACAAGCAATAAAAAGCAGCGTTAAAATAGAAAGCGACCATCTATAGTTCAGTGGAACCATTCTGTTGTAGTCTGATCAACCTCACTCTAAAGATTTTCTTGGGTGCAAGTAAGAGCTCAGAAGGCTTAAAAACGAAAACCAAGGTTTTTGGGTTTGCGTACCGCATCCCGCATATAGTAACAGTTACTTTCTGGAACGGAATGAACGAGTAGTAATCCGGGTTTCAAAACCAGCTCATTTCGAGTGGAAGCCCGGGTTTTAAACCCTGGATCTCTTGAGTAGCAATTCAATATCCAACACTGTCGGTAACCCAAAATCTTTTTAGAGGCAACAGGAACTTCTGTCTTTAAGACCGAAGTCACAGAAGGGGGTGGGGGGTGGGAGGGGCGACTTAGCCCTCCTCCTCCATCCATCCAATCTTAGACTAGGTACAACTTTTTACTTGCAGCAAGACAAACTTGCACTTGCCCTCCACAAAGCCAATTATATACTTCTATTAGAATCCATAGGGTAGAACTCGACGAGTTTGACCTTTGTTAGCTGGTGCTAATGGCAACCACAAATCAATCTTTGGACGATTGATCTAAAACATCTTTTGATCAGGTTTTAACAAAAAACTAAATTTATTTTTTGCAAAAAAATTGTAGTTATTGAGATGTTTCAGTTCGCCGGGTAATTGTTGCCATATATCAGTTTCCATGGCTTTTGTGGTTTGTTTGCCTATGTTTGTTCTGAAATGTGTCTTGCAGAGGTTGGATTTGGACGCATATTTTGTGTTGTGGGTATGTATGTCACTAGCGTATCGAAATTGATAGTCAAAGATCTTTAGGTTAAGTAGTGGAAGAACACTTTCAGTATGTTTACCGTAGATTGTTGCGAAAAACATTATACGGACAATGTGATTTGGTTTTGTTTGGATTTGGTTCAGATGAGTAGAGTGAGCACCGCCCCATGAGGTGATAGAATACGAGATATGTGGGTAGATTAAAGAGTAGTACGGTCGTTTTAGTTGCATTAACGGAGATAGTTCCTTTGTTTGAGATGATTATACCTGTATTTCTCGAAATTCTGGAACGGATATATGAAATCTGGTGTTTCCATGAAAGAGTCATCAATCAGAACTCCTAACTACTTGATGTAATCTTTTTACTCTAAAATGTGTGTGGATTCGTCGTGATTTGTGATTTTTATATTCATCATTCCATTTATCTTTTTCTTGGGAGATTTGATGATCATGTACTTAGTCTTTTTGAGGTTGATTGAAAGTTTGTTGTTGTCACACCATTCTTAAAATTTTTCAAGTCTCTATTAATAAGCTTCGTACAAAGCTTGGCTTTGCTGTTTGCATTCAACAATATGTAAAGCCTGGAAACCGATGTTAAAAAAATTTTAAACTTGACGTATCAACTATGTTTCAAAATACCCCAAGAATACGCAGAAGTGAAATTAAAGCGAGTACAGTTTGTCAAAATTTCCCGGGGAAGCATGCTCCTGGAACTCCATGAAGGTTCACCCCTCACTCCGCACTCACTAAACTTTACTTTTCCAACCCAATTATTACGAGCTTCCACCGGCCCTGTCCCTTTAAATAAACATTGAAAAAAAACAGTAACAACTACGAATGAAAACATAACAGCAATAATGATTCTTATTATAACATAATCAAAATAATAATAATGATCATAAAATAATAATAACAATAGTAATAAAGATATTGATGATAATAATAATAATAATAATAATAATAATAATAGTAATGACCTTGTCCCAAGCAAAACTTGCTTTGTTGATAGAGAGGGCTATCTTGTCGCTTTCTGGCTTCTCTAAGAACGGTTCAAGTTCTTCCATTACCATCAAACACTGTCGGAGTAAACACACCATCATCAATCTATAGTCCAACTTGGATCGTTTAATTGAAATTTCAGAGCCTGCGTGGCTAAGCGGCCCGCGGCATAAACGATGAGCTGTGTAAAACGTCCTGAGTTGGGATAGCTGTTTAGGGATTCCCCCCTTTACATTCATTTTTTAAATCTAATCAATGCATTGCGCACGAGTTTATTGTTTAAAACAAAGCGTTGACCAAAAGAACGAAGGGATGCATATGACTTGCATCGACTATGCAAGGAGATTTTCCGTTCTAAGAAAACTAGAAAAACTCACATCTTCGCAGTAAAATAACACAGAACAGCGAATAACAATCAGGGTTATCTAACTGTCTTGTTAAATCTTAAGAACCAAAACTAAACAATAAGAAAAGAAAGCTCAAACTGTATGCACAGAATCATTATCATTAAAATTAATACCTGAAACAAGCCCTAGAAATTTGAGATTGTTTGTCTTTCAGAAAGTTCAAAGTCTCTTTTGTTCTTAAATTTCTCAGAAACGACTCAGCTCATCTCGAAAGCTAAAATCAAGACAAATAGTATCCGAACTTTTTCCATCCATTTGTAAAAGTTTTGAAATTCGCAATAGATACATTGCAAACTGTTATATACCTAGATTTCCAATCAACAAAAGGAGCACTGTGATTGGTTGATTCTTGGTCACAAGCCCTGATCAAATTAAAATGTATCCCGACTGGGATACAATTGCGCAGTTGTTGTCCGCCCGCCTTCTTTGTTTGTTCTTGCTATATGATTGTTTAAGGGAAAATCTAAATATATAACGAACCACTTCATGCATAGTCACTCAGGAAATAAGTTGTTTTTTTCCCACGAGTGCTGATGTTTCCCTAACTTCGTCTTGGGAATCATCAGGGCTCTTGGGAAAACAAAACTGTTTCCCCGGGGACTGTAAATTAAGTGCATATTACTTACCTTGAGTCTCTTTAGTGCGATGTTCGCTTCAGCTAGGTTTCTAACACCGAATGGTAAAACAGCCAGGGCAAACACCATTACATTGAACACGGCAAACACTGTGAAAGCCTGAGTCAAAACAAAACATTAAAATCTACTGAAATACTCCTATACACTGAACACTGAAAGAGCTAAATTTCTGGTATAATAAAATACAACAACTATTAATAACACAACAGAAGTTCGCAAGTAAGATTGTTTCTACTTCAAAGTATGAAAAATACGACGAAGTATTTTTAGATCCACGTCCGTCTTTGTTACCATTGGTTCCACAACTCTTAACTAGCTCAGTTTAGATGTCTTTTCTTAGAAAAGTTTTCAATGTTTTTTTTTCTGATCTAATAACTGTTTGTTGGAACACTTTTACAGCTTTTTGTGGAGAAACAAGGGCTAGAAAATATCAAATTTTATTTTGCCAGTTCACGCCGCTCTATGCCTATAGGAACGAAGGATTACCGTGCAAACGCCGCTCTATACCTACAGGCGCAAACGATTCCAACGCACATGCTGCTCTATACCTATAGGAAAGAAGGATTACCGCGCAAACTCTGCTCTTTTCCTACAGGCACAAAGGCTTACCGCGCAAACGCGGCTCTCTTCCTACAGGCACAAAGGATTCCCGTGCAAACGCCACTCTATACCTACAGACACAAGGGATTTCCACGCAAACGCCACTCTATATCTATAAGAACGATGGATTACCGCGCGAATGCCGCGGTAACACCTACAGGCATGAAGGATTCCCGCGCAAGTGCCGTTTTTACTTATAGGCACGGAGGATTCCCACGCAAATATCGCACTATACCTAAAGGCATGAAGGATTCCTGTGCAAACGCACCGCACACATGACTTACGGACACAACCTGTCCCGCCGTGTCGTGTCAGGATTTATCGTTTGTTTAATGTACAATGGGCAAAAAAACAAAGGATGGACAAACAAAAAAACTTTACTGGAGCAACAAAACAGGAACACTCAGTGTTCAATGACAACGTGTGCAAAAGTGCACATCAAGATTCTTACAACTTGTTAATAGGAAAGCCTCCTCTACTATGCTTCTAGGTATCTTGTTGATTTAAACCAATTAGCAATCGAAACAAAAACGAATCTAGCTCAGCTCACCTCTGAAGCCTTAAGTGATTTCCCCACTGCAACGTGAATGGTGAATGTCATCACTGTGGCCAGTGTGGGAACCAGTGCAGTGATTGACATGTTAACACCTGTGAGGAAGGCAGCCTTTGACAAAGCCTTGCGCTCCAATGCTCTTACACCTGGAAACAAATGTCTACTTTTTTCTCAATACGCTCTAAACACAAAGGAAAAAATGTTTGATAAAGCCTCATAAACAATCAAAGTTCCAATTCTTACGTGTTTCTAAATACATTCATAAAGATAATCATGAAGAGGTGAAATGATGGGGAAGAAACAAGCAGGATAAGCAAGATAAACTTGTGTTCCTTTAGTGTTTCATAGATCACAATCATCTCGAGTGTCAGTTTCAAACAAGGAAACAACTGAAACACAGTCGTATCAGAAACATTAAAAATTAGAAAAATTTTAAAATCTCCCTACCGCTTATCGCCTTTACAAACGAGTTCTCCCAGGCATACATTTTGATCAGCTTAATGCACATGAGAATCTCATTCATCATTCGCACCTGCAAAAAAATTCAATCCACATTGCCGTGACAGAACCACGACTTAACACCTATTGCCTTTTTACAAGAATTCTAGGTTCCTATTGTGAAACGCCCGTTCATTTTCTAATAGAAAATCGTGTTGATTAACTTATCCCTTTCTACAACTAACAGTCACATAAAGAAGTCGGGACAGGACACCCAGCTAATATGGCCAATTTTTCTAACAGGTTTCGTTTAATTGTCCTTGAGTTATTACCGAAAATGTTTTCCGCATCTTTCAATAGTGAAGAGATTTTGTTTCGTTATGACAGCCAAACGCGTTGGAGAAAATATTGTGGCAGTCGCTGTGACTCATATATATATAATATCGTCACAGACATATAGCTTAGTTTGGCTACCTGTGACTCCCCTTTTGTGAACTCGCACCGTTCGAGAAACTACTTTCTAGTATTAGTGAATATAGTTGAGTTGTTACATACAGGCTGTCTTGTGACCCCCATTATCTTTGTCGTATACAAAACGTGGTTGAACAGATCATTAGCTCTAAGTACTTGAGAGAGCCCATCCACAGATGACAACCGTTCACTACACCACATCGCTTAAGGTAGTACAGAAAAAAACAGAACCTCGGCCTCGTGCTACATATGCCAGATTTAAAGTTTTATATCTTCTCTGTGTAATTTCATGAACTTTAGCCTTTTCATGCGCTAAGAACTGTGGTAATAACCACCACCAGCGATTGGAAGTTTTTTACTGACCCGTTTATCTGTTATTGCGACTACTTTGGCTCTCAGCTTGCCTGCAATCTTGCCAACAACTCCCTGAAATGAAAGAAACACATTCATGTTCCAATCTTTCGGACACTTTTCAGAAAACTGATCGTATACGTGACTCAGATAATCAAACTAGATTGCGGTTAACACATACATTCGGAACGCTCCTTAATAATCAGCAATTCAACAAATGAACAAGTAAAGTTACTCAAGCGTTGAAACTAACCGGCCAGAAAGAAGAAAACTTCTTAGTTTGTTGATTTAAGTAAAGGCTAACATTATAGTCAGAATGTACAGATCGGCAGAACATTGAAGTAAAGATAATTTCAATTTGTATTAACATTTGCGGTATTGGCTACATCTCTTTGAAAATTTCCATGTTCTTGCACTCTAGGAACTTTTTACATTTTTTTAACTCACTAACACATGGTATAAAGCGCGCATAGTATAACTGGAGCTGCTTATATAAGTTCTCATCTTTGAGGTTAGGTAGCTGTAAGACTGTATACTGAAAATAAAAATTCATTTAAGACACCTGGTTACGAGCAAGATATCTAGATCGATAAGGGTACATAGGTACGTAGTCTAACATGCACATAATATATAAAGAAAATAACCAACAATTATTGACCTGAACTGGGAAAAACAAGATGAAGGTAAGGCATCCAATGAGCGCAGTCGGTCCAATTAGAACAGTCGTATAGATGATGGCTAAGATACAAACAACTGGAGCGCCTACAAACCATAAAACAAACAGTTATACACCGCTTTATACCACACTATATATTTTTTCTATCAGTTATATACTGCTGCTTTATACCAATTCAATCAGTTTTATAGCTGCAAATACTATACCCATCAGTTCAGTCAGTTTTATATCTGCTATGTACTACATCCATCAGTTATACTGCTACTGCATACCAGTTTAATTAGTTTTATATAACTGATATATAAGATACTCATCAGTCTCATAGCTGCTACATGGCATATCCAACAGTTATATAGCTGCCATGTTCTTAATCAGTCTATCGTACAGGTACTTAACACTTATCCTATTTCATTTGAGGTAGACAGTGGCAGAATATCTACTGAGCGCCAAAGGTGCAAGGTAGTTAATCACTAAGCCACTATCCACTTAAATTGAAATAGGACAAGTAGTGTTTCAGTATATCCCAGCAAGGCAACTAATCTACAGAATTTTCCTTTCAAGACAAAAGATTTGTAAGAAAAAAATACTTTTGGTAATTGAATCACACCGTATGACGAAACTCACGCATGAGCAGCTTAATTTACAGCAACTTACTGACCTTGAAATAGTTTTACAGCAAACTTTGTTGCCTTTTTGGTGTTTTGAGAAATAGCACTTTCTGAAATATTTTCGATTTCGTTATACGAAACAGACGCGAAACGTCCGCCATTTTGTTTTAGCGTCATTACCTACTATTTCGAAGGTAAATATTGTTTCACATCTACTACTTATAAACCAACCAAATCGCGCGTAGCCGATCTGGGATATACTAATACATATTATCTATCACTTAAACCGCTGTATATACTCATATATTTAATAACGGCACCAATTTGGCCTTCTGAAGCAATCGGTAAAAATACGCTGCTTTTTCGAAAGTAGAAACAGATAAACGGAACAGCAACACGCATGATAGCAGCTGTAACAAACATTTGAAGATTCCTCTGTTTCAAACTTTAAGGATCGACTAACTTAGCAAGATTCCAAGACATCGTTGGGCCAATCTCGTATGGTCTCAGATATTTCTTGACCTCTATCGATTTGAAATATCTATTCTGTATTTTCTGTCTTGTCTGTTAGCCACCTCTCGGTGTTTTCAACCCCCCCCCCCCCCAAGTTAGGAGTTCAAATACACATATGGATCAATCATGAATTAAAGCTTTACCTACCAAAGACAAGGCTTGTAAATATTGCAGCCTGGGATACACGCTCCGCATCTGAGGCACACAGGTTGATAAACTGAAACAACATAAGAAAACAAACTTTTTGGAAACTTTAAGATTGGAAAGTAGATAAGGTTTTAAGGTAGGATTAGAGTAGCTTTATGACACTTATAGGGATTCTCTCTTTGACAAAGTCAAACAAATCTACCTTAGAAACACGTCAATAAAAGTATGAAAGGAGCTGATCATAATATGCTTGATCATAATATCACCAACGAGTTTTACAAAATTTATCTCTTCCTATACTCTCTCTTTTCACTCTTATCTTAGAGAAAGAGAAAACCTTTGAAAGAAAATCGTGATTAACGTAACTAATGGTCTAATAAGGGCAGGAATAAGTGTGAGCCCTGAATTACCAGAATAATCTGTTGACTGAAATTTAGGTGATGTTGAGTGTTTAGGGAAAACACTAACTGACCTATGAGAAAGGCAGAGATCAAAGTGCCAATAAAATTGTTTTTTTATCTAAAAGTAGGTTATGTTAAAATGAACATTTCCGATAAAAAACTTTGATTTGAACAAAACGCTTTCAAATGTTCTTCCAGTCTTTAGAAACAACAAAATCGCTGCCACTCTGGTACACCAAATGAAGAGTCAACTGGTGACATAGATTAAGCCTATCTAGCCTGGGGGGGATGGGTGATTTAACCCCCCCCCCCCTTCAATTGGTTTATGGCCCTAACTTTTGTACGGTTCATTGAATATTAATGAAACTTCGTGACTTTTCCTAAAATTTTATTAGAAATACTGTTGCCATGATAACCAAGAAATGAATGGCCGCTTTTGCAGTTTCAGTTATTGTGATTTTTAAAAATGTTTTCACACTCTTAAATTGGTAATTTTAATAAAACCTTTAGGAACTGCAAAACAAAACTTGATTTGTCGAAACTTCTGCTATTTGATAAGATGTTAGAAATGGTGTAGTATGGGTAAATTATCAACACTTTGAGAAAAGTTTCCCTAATTACGTTTTTTGGTACATATATTCACCATATGTTGCTATAAAGGACACTAGCCCCTTATTTTACTGTATGCAGTACTTTTACTAAAAATATTGAAAAGTGACCGAGAAATAGAAGTTTTTGTTGTTGCCGTGGGCAATGGCTCCCTTAAAATATTATTTTATGTTGTAACTTAAGACGACTTCTTGCAAAGTTCCAAGCAATGCACGTCAGATAACGAAGATATATAATATAAGTTGACCATTTAGATTTCCTATCCGATCATTTTTGCTTATACTGTAAGCAACAACGATAAATGTTCTATGTTGTCACGGGGAAAAAAAATTTTGGTAAATACAATTTTTGTCTTGAATAGTGATTTGTGCTAACATTATTTTTAGTTTTGTGCATTTTTTCCCTGTGTTACTTGAAGCAAGAGTTTTATCATTGAAATTCTGTTATATTTTAAAAAAACGAAAGAGGCAAATTATTGGATTGCTTATGGACTAGCTGACGACGTCAGCAATACGTCATACCATAATTGTATTAAAACTTTAAACACAAAACCGCGCTATAAAAGGGCAGCCTGTGCCGGGCGATCGTCGCCTTCAGCTGTCACTCAACCTCAGGAGAGACATGTCATGAACAAGTGGGCCATTCAAGTGTAAAATTGTTTCACATAACATATGAACAGAATAATTACTTCTGAATCATAATATTTTCTCGATTTTTGTTTCACACAGAAGGGAATTATTACGAAGCACAATATAAAGTCAGTAGTGGTAAAAGAAACACAAGCCAAATACGCGAAGTTTCGACGTAATATGCGTTTTACCAATGAACGAAAATTTGTAGGTGTGAAAACTTTGCCCAAAAAAGCTAAAAAATTTCTTTGAAATTTTGACGAAATTTCTTATAGAAACAAAGAACGAAAGAAAACGAACTTTGTCTCCGTTTCTTTTTACCGCTAACTACTGTATATATAATAGCAAACTATTATGAATATTTATTTTCCGGCGGTTATAAATTTCTTTGTTTTTATCGCTCAGAGAGCTAAAGAAGTTGAACCGCCTCGTGGTTCAAAATTTGAATTTTGTAAGGTGTGAGATGTTGGAGGACCTAACCCTTTTATAGCGCGGTTTCTTGTTTAACTATCACAAAGTCTCTCTCTGCCTTTTTCATCGAAATAACTCGAGTTTATAGTTCTCACGTTGATTTCAGCTACAGAAATCATGAAATGCTATAAATGCTTAACAAAATCGATATTCTAACGTCATCATGACGTCAGGTCTTTAAATTACTAACTGACACCACTATCGTGTAGGGCTTACAACATTTATCAATTGACCCACGTTTCACATGTTTTGGATGAATAACAAGAAAGTTACGGTGGAAGGGGGGGGGATGAATCAACCTCGGATAAGGTTAAGAAAGTAACATCAATATGGCGTAGGTTAAGGATTACTACTCCTCGTACAGCCAATTGACATTGGAGTGTAAAAATGCCAGAATGATATATTGCACTGAGTTTGACCTGTTTCTTTAAAACTTTCCTCTTTCGACAGAATTACGTTTATTGATGCGACGCGACGCAAATTCTTCAATCTATGCTCTGAAATGTCTGTGTTTTTTTCTCAACGTGGTTATCCAGATCACGTCATCAAGCAGGCACTCACTCGTGTCCAGAACGTCAGTAGGGAGATGGCTCTTACGC
>JAOBRD020933103.1:0-12359 GCA_027575215.2 Hydrozoanthus sils | reverse complement strand
TCTAGATTAGCAAAAAGATAAAACTCAAAGCTTATTGTTTCTCTTTCAAGGTTTTTTTTTTCGATTGATCTTGGTCGCACTGCCTCTTATTTGGCTCAGGTTGCCTAGTCAACGTTTTACATATCGAAAACATCTGCTTGTCACAATGTGTTCCTATGCCTCATCAAACGTTGTATTTCTTCACTAATATCTCTCTTAGTGTGATACACTGCAGTAGCGTATGTCAATCTTCATTAAATAGCAGTATTTAAAATCCAGGACTGTTGTGCCATTTACCTTGCACTGCCTTTAATGATTTACCAAAGCTTCATTCATTGCTATCATTATTTTGAAAAAAGCAAAACAGAAAATGTATTACATGCAAGAAGCATATTAAGAAGTAAAAGGCTAAAGGTGATTTATTTGAAAAAAAATACCAAATGAATGTATCTAAAAACGAATAAAGAATTCTACCGTACAGCTAATTAGTTTTGTAATGCTTGAGTTTGTCTCACTTATTACTTTACTTTTAAAGAATCTATGATCATAAAGGAGAAGTATAATTAAAAAATGATCTTTGTTCCTTTGCAACTGACTTTAATTGTGATAAAAATGAGAAGCTGCGTCGCCGCTACAAAAAAAAGTTCCATTAAATATGGGAAAATTTATTTATATGCTTCAGTATTGAACGGATTTCACTTTAGACACAAATGTATAAGCTTTACGCGACACTGGGAACTGTTGATACCGCAGATATGGTTTTGTTGATGTCACAAATTCGCGTCAAGATCAAACTAACAGTTTGATTCGAAAGTATGTCAGCTTGGTGAAATACTGTGGAAGAATTGTTCTTGTTGTCACAAGCTTCTCTTTTTCAAAAAAAAAAGAAATACTTCTGAGTTCCTAACGGGAATTGAACCCATGACCCTCAGCTTACCGGTATGACGTTAATCAGAGGGCCATAGGTGCTATAACAAAGACTTTTTTCAAGAACTTTCCTTCCACAGTTTAGAGGTTCTGATGGGAAAGTACCATAGCTTGCTAAGTTGTCATAAGGCCTAGATCTCTTAGGTTTTATGACTTGTTATTTAGAAAGCCTATAAATTTAAGTACATCTTGTGTGGCTTGCCTGTCCGATAAACAACTACTATATTTATGCGGATAAGTTCCTTTGGTAATTTAGTCAGATAATGAGGCATTACAGCAACAAGTAACAAGCAACAACCCTAACAAGTTCATCTCACTGATAAAAGCAACCTATCAGAGAATGTCGTGCGGAGTGGCTCATTGGGGCCAATCGTCGGAAGTGGTCACGTGTGACCAAGTAACAGCAGAAGGAGAATAACAGAGATGGAAACGAAAAAATTGAGATTGACATGGTCAGATATAAGTAGAAAGGCTGAAAAGTCGGGTGCGTTGGCACTCAGTATGCTCCACATGTGGCTAAGGGCCTAAGTAATTAAGTATTAATGGGGATTCAGCTTTCTCTTAAGGTTGATTTACACCCTCACTATATTTCATCAATTCCTCTTGATAACAGGTTATTATCTCCTTAGAATGTTCGGTAAATTTGATCTTTGTTACTTTCTTTGCTCTTTATCAGGGAAGAAATAGGTAATCAATTCAGAAAACAATTTGAGCGCCTTTTCTGTACAACATTGTCGTGCTTTCATCTTTGTAATTATCTGTCAGAATTTAAAGCTACGCTTTTAACACAGTACTGGTCCAAATCTTGATCGGCCTTAACCTTGCAAAGTGAATACTGTTTACGTCTATTTTTTTACACAAAAAGATTTTTCGTTTACCCGAAACCGGCTACTCGAGGCCTTACTTGGATCCCGCGGTTATTTGTCAGCCAATTTTAACATGTGTTGATCAATCCTCAAACATCCAACCGTGCAGTGATTGGTAATCCGATTTTCGCAAAATCTGATCAAAGTCTAATTAAGTGTGTTGCCGAACCTTTTCCATCAATTACAGCCATTGTATCATCAGCAAACTATATCAATTTTGTTTCTTTTTGATTAATTGTTATCCCAATAATATTCAGGTCAGCTCTAATGGCCACCGCCATAGCGAGAATGAATAAAAAGGGCGATAGTGGATCGCCCTGTCGCACTCCCCTGGTTACTGGAAAATAGTGAGAAGTTGTTATCACGCAGCTGGTGATGTCAGTGTAAAATACACTGATCCACTTACAGAAGAATGGACTGAAGTTGAAAGCGTTCAAACATTTGAACAAGAAAGGCCGTTACAGACTATCAAATGCCTTTTCAAATTCGAGGAAGAGAAGCATTCCAGCTTTGTTGTTTTCTTTGGCATATTCTATTACATCATTAATCGATCACATTGAATCACCTATCCACCTTCTTTTTACAAAGGCTGACTGGTCGGAGTGAATAAATTCTGGAAGTACTTTTTGTACACTGTTTGACAATGCTTTGGATGCTATCCTATAGTCTACATTTAACAATGAAATTGGCCGCCATTTTTTAGGAAACTTCTGTCTTTATCCATTTTCTCTATTAGGGTTGTGACGACTTGACGCTGGCTGTTGGTAAGATAGCCTTTTTCATAGGCCTCGTTGAACCATTCGACTAATGAGGGTCCAAGAATGTACCAAAATAATTTGTAAAATTCTGCACTTGTGCCATCATTACCCGGCGATTTGATTATCTCGAAGGTTAAAAGTGCCGATTTACTTCCTTCTAGTGTAAGTTTGCCTTCCAACTTTTCTTTATTTACTTTGCTAAGACTGGTAAGTGTGTAGTGAGAGATAACTTGATTTCGGGTTGGCCTAACTCGAAATCAAGTTTATGTCTTAGGGTGGTAAATCGGACGGCATCTTACCCATCCTGAAGATAGATTTGTTATTATTTTCCTGAACAACATTTCACTTCTTCGCTAATATTTCTGTCGATATTTGTTTTACCTCAACTAATACTTCTTTCGATTCCATCTAAGTGCTGTAGAAAATAGTCGAAAAACTCAGAAGTGCATTAGCAATGTAAACTATCTGTAAATCTTTTCGCGGACGCAATTCTCGATCTCCACATGAACTGATCGTGACCCACGCTTGTTTGCTTTAGTTAATATCGAACACATTTGAAGTAGACTTGAACTTAGTCTCCCATAGTGGGACATTGCCCCTTTTAATGCACAGTCTATCTCGCTGTCTCTGTCATCTTCTCTATCACTGACTCTGTGTATCTGTCTCATGTCTTTCTGTTTGTCTGTCTCATGTCTGTCTGTCTGTGTCTGTCTGTTTTATGTCCGCCTGTCTTTCTGAAATAAAAAGACCTTAAGATCGAAGTAGACTGAGCACACGAGTGTTACATGAACATCCAAATGATTTCCAACAATCGACCATTCCAAAATGATGGCTGCTGTACAATTTACCACAATGCATTGTAATTCTTACACCGCTAAAAGAAGCTCAGGAAGATAACTTTGGTTAAACTCTTCCTTGTGTAAAGAACATTGTATGTGTCAAATTTGAGATTTACAGTAGAATGTAGAGGTTGCCATTTGATTGAGATTTATAGTAAAATGTAGAGGTTGCCATCTTTCGCGCAATCGTGGACTGATGGTTAGTTTATCTTGTTGTAAATTTATTCCATAAATGGAAGCAGTTAGTTTAAAAGAAAAACCGTATAATGTTACAACTCTTTGTTCTTTCAAGGTAAACCAGGAAAACTACCAACTCCCGCCTGTACTAAGGCACTTGGAATGGAAGATGGAACAATACCTGACAGCAGCATTACGTCATCGTCGGTTTATCCGTATCAGAATTTTAAAATTTTCCACAATGCATCAAATGCCAGACTAAATTTCGTCAACGGGAATGGTAGAACAGGATCGTGGTCTTCAGCTGTTAACAACCACAATCAGTGGCTTCAAGTTGGTTTCGGTTCAGAAAAAGTGGTAACAGGCGTGGCTACCCAGGGCAGAAGAGAAGTGCACCAATGGGTGACGTCCTATTCAATGTCATATAGCCCGGATGGAGCAGCTTTTTACAGTTACCAAAACAACAAGGTTTCCTAATGATTAACATTAATTTCGTGAATTTGAATTCATTTAAAACTACACCAAGACATGTAATCAGTACTTAAATTTCAAACTTCTGATTATTATATTGTTGGTATGTTCCGTAGCTCAGTAAATAGCCATCACTATTGTTAGTTACTGCATGTTATTTGACCATAACTTCAAGAGCGCGCTCAGTGAATTGACAGCTCACCGCCTCAGATCGGTGCTCCTTGTTGATAAAACTCAAATAAACGTGCGCTAATTCTATAAAATCCAGAAAAAAATCCCAATAGCCAATGTAACAGAAGTTTTTACCTTCATTTAACTACGGGAAATTGGGCGCTCAATCCTTAATGTGGAAGCAACGTTCTTCCTTTTTAGTCAATGTGTCGTCCGTAAATTCGCCTCTTGGCTACCATTTTCTAGATTTTGAGTTTTGCCCAATGCGCATGCTCTTTTTGTTTCCTTATTTGGAGTTTCAAGCCAGGACAATAAGCCCATGAGTGACTTACGCAAAACCCCATCACGTTACTCCTGTTTATGCTTTGCATAAACACTTGTAAAAATGAGTAGTTTATTCAGAACCATGTTTCAGTTTTACAATACTACACAGTTAGTTTCCATATATGGTCAATTAGGTATATAAGCTGATAACTGAGAATGAATGAGCCAAACAGAAAGCAAAAAACGCAGTATTTAAGGAAATGTTTTGACAACTATCTTTATCGTATTTCTCTATTTTATATCATGTTCAAGATTTTGAAGGTAAAACTCAATCTACGTACAAAAAGAAGCCAACTATAATTCATACAAATTCCTAATCCTCGGTTACATTTGTGTCAAAAGCTCTTTTTATATTTTTTCTCTCTCACCTTTTGTTTTTCTTATGGGAACGTAGTGTGCATCCCCACTATAGAATAGTTATAGAACAATAATTTTTCGGATTTATAGCCACGCCTTCAGCGGCAACATATAATTTTTTTTTTAGGTTTTCTTTGGAAATCAGGACAGAAACACTGTGGTGGCTCACAATCTACCTTTGGCTATAGTAACCCGCTATGTTCGAGTCCTTCCAAGGTCTTGGTACAAACACATCTCAATGCGTGTGGAGTTCTACGGTTGCAAAGCAGGTAGATGGACTAGTATGTGTTTTTTATGTAAGTTTTTATAACTGTTTTTTTTTATGTCTGGTTAAATTTCTCGAGTTTGTGTGCGAAAAACAAAAAATATTCTCCCAATATTCATGAGCCACGCCGTTATTTAAAAGTCACAAGCCTATGAAGGAAGGCGCGTTTTACTTGCTCACCAAATCTGTTTAACAGGAAACCACTGTAAGTGCTTACAAAATGATTCAAAACCAATTTCTCGACATATCCGTTGGCTTTTTATTCCAAAAGTTTTCGAGAGACACTACATAAACTGGACAAGATGGATGTTACTTCATTTCCATACTCTCTAAGTGGAACAGGCTTACAAGAAAGTTCCAACGAGATGGTCGAAACACGATACGTGTTTAGAGACCGATTGTCTGAAATTAGGTCACTTTAACTAAGAAAAATTCTATCATGTCCTTGGTTTCACCTTTTACGTATATAGCATTACTAAACTAAACTTGTGTTTAAATTCACATAAATAACTTATTTAAGTATATGTACAATTACATACATTTTTAAAAAATGTTTGCTTCAATTCAACAGAGAAAATGTTACCGCATGGCCGACCAATCCTATTATCCACCCTCCTAGACAAAGATAGATCCCTCGTAGATCACGTGATTGACGCTGCAAAGGTTTTCGATGTAGGAGAATGCGCGCGCAGGTGTCTAAGTACTCTCAGCTGCATTTCAATCAACTTCGAGTATGTTGCACAGAACATGAAAACCTGTGAGATGAACAACTCTACTAAGGAGCTGGACGAAAATGCTTTTGAAGAACGAGCCAGCTTTGTGTATTATGGGTAGACTTTGCTATGATGTAATGCCAAAAAAATGCAATACAACACATTGCAGTGCAATACAAACATCTTACTAACCGAGTGCGAGGGCAGTTTCAGGAAGAATATTTTGCCCGATGTCCTTCACTATGTGGTTTGAGGTTTGTATGAAAGACCGGAGGCAAAATATTCCCTCTGAACTGGCCGAGCAAACGAGAGATATTTATTATGGTTCATATTTCTCCTCACGTTGTTTGGGTTATTTGAGGATCCACTACAGAGAAATAAAGTGCCGTAAATTATTGACCTTACTTTCAGCAATGTTAGATTATTGACCTCAAATCGCTATTGTCATATAATATAGATATAAAACAAGTAATCAATATATCATGCCAAATAGTTTAAACTGTGGTTTTTGTGGGTTGTACTAAAAGATTAAGTGCTGTTTGAAGTTTAAAACGTTGTAAGCTAAAGTAAAGAAAATATCGACCGATATGTCGACCGATACCCAATCGATGCTCGACCGATACTCAGTCGACAAATCGTTCGATCGATGTATCAGTTTATCGGTGGGACGTATCTGCAACATGTCGATCGAGTATCAGCCGAGTGTCGGCGGTATATCCACGCCGGGCAATTTTGCTCCCAATCAGCGTCGGCACTTTTTTATTGGACGCGCGTTAAATTACAAAACCTGGTATCGAATTTACGGTCGCCCTATTTCGCCTTATTTCGGCCCTCCGATCTCTTTTACTAAGTCGTCGATCGTAGTTTTCATGGCGGAAAACGATTCTTCTAAACCTAATCTTTCGTTTGTTGTGAGAAATCAGTAAAATGGTGGAACACTTTACTCAAGCGTTTTGCTCAAAAAACGCAAATTTTTCTTTACGGACGACTTCAGTCCACACGTATCTAATGAGAACGATCATCAAAAACGCAACTTTTTGAAAACGCTTTCCAGAGTGGAAATTTTTGAAAACGCTGCTTAACTGTTTTCGTGTGGACAATCAAAGACGAAACTTTTCGAAAACGCTGACGTGACACTACCAGTTTCAGTCCTTTCTGCGCTATAACTGTATTTATTTCCAGCTTAATTGCATGTTTCCAAACTGAAATTTAACTCTTCAAATTGATTATTACAGAAGGCGGCATTCTGTAATAACTCGTTTTAAAGATAACACAATGGCGGTTGGTTGTAATCGAGTGAGAAAGACAAATAAAATTTTACTAGCAGTTGAAAGTATGTTGGTAACTAATTTTTGCTTCGCAGATGCTACATAACTGCTGTAAAACGCACTAATCTGCATTTTTCTGCCATGCGTATCATGATTCTCCAACTCTGTGAGGATTGATCATATTTATGCTGAGACTTTTCAGTAATTCGTTTTCTTTTCACCTGGATTTACTGATTTATTCCAAGTCTTCTAGGATCGATGTAATTTTGAAAAAAAAAATTAAGTCATGGGCGGAGGGACCGGGGGGGCCAGTCCCCCCTCCCCCCTTCCCAAATAATTTTTTGGTTAACCACAATAACTTTTAAATAGAAGTTTTAAATCTTATAACAAACTATTAAAATTTCCACTATGTCCCCCAAATAATTTTTTGCCTCCGCCTCAGATGTAAGTTAGTGTTCTATGAATCGTGCAAAATCCAAACGAACCTGCCTTAGACAAATAAAACCGTTTTTCATACAGTTATCCTCTTTCCACTTGCGTTTATTTCACATTTGCCGTTCATAATAAAACTATTTTCAAAAACCGATGTTTTCTGTTTCCGACATTTTAATGAGATAAAAATACTAAGTTGAAATGAGTTCAACAAAAGTTTTAACAATTAAAACTGTTATTCCGCGGGATTGTTGTAGCCATACGCGCATGTGTAGTAAGGAAGTTTATCGTTTTCAAGTCAGTTTATCGTATACCTGTGGACAGGCGAAAACAATACGAATACAATACGTGTGGACGCGAATTTTTTTAAAGACGAAAATAAAAAGTTGCCTTTTCAAATAAAACCGGATACGTATAGACGAGGCCTGTTCGTTGAGCTTAAACGCAGCATTTGAAACGGGCTTTAGGAAATTAAGTTCTACTGTGCATTTGACCTTTTGATCAGATTATGTTATCTGCAGTATCTGAGGGGAAAGAAAAATTTTTCGTTTTTTTAATAGAAAAAGTTATGGTCGTTATCTGAGGCTTTGCCGCAGGTGCCATAGAAAAACCAAGGCCGCCAAGGGGACGGATATTTTCTTGAACAATGTCGAACAGAATCCAACCTGGGTTCAGCCTTATAGCTTTGCGCAGCTACAAAACAAAGGAAAAAAAATTACAGAAAATTTATAAATTACCCAATGTCTTTAAAACGATTTTTCCTTTTCTTCACTTGTTTCAAAACGACGCACTGGTACAAAGTGATATTGTGAATATTGCCATATATAGATCAATGAGACCTTGTCTAGATGTTTAGATATTTATTTTTTTGTGATTTAACGAAGTAAAAATTTTCTGTAGATCGTTAAGCACATTAACAGACTACGAAGAAAGACCGTAACAATAATTACGAGGAACAAGGGCGATCCAAAAGCAACTAAACCAAACGTTTAATTAGATCGTAAAAGATTAAGGCTAAAAACGAGCAGTTGGGAAACAAGCTACCTATACCATTTGCTGTATTCGTGTTTCTTAACGAGTTATATTTAAATTGTATATATTTGTTATAAAGTAACTAAAGTAAATTAAAAGAACTGGAATATTAGAATTTTAGAATCGGAAAGAGAACACAAAATTATATATTCTGAGCAAATTTGAAGCCAATACTTCCATTCCTGACCAAGATATAGGCAACTGATTGCACACCATAATGTGTGCAGCCGCCATATTTGTGTCCATGAACAAGGGCACACAACATGGCCGCCGATTTACCACGTTTTGCAGAAGCCCTCGATTACCAAACATATTCGCCATAATCTCATTGAGCTGACTAAATATTCACTTATTTACCATATTGGTTCAAAACAGAAGGCAAAAAGAACAAAATTGCCCAAAATATTGCATTGGTTTGACCCCTTAAATACGTGACTCGCCGTTGCGTAACTCGAATCGTTTCACCGATATCTCAACAACAAAGTAAAGTAAATAGACGAAATGTGGCGTGAAGACTAGTTAAAGTGAGCCCAAAACGATACTAAAAACACATCTTCCTAGAAATCATAGTTTCAAAGTTAGCATTTTGGTGACGTCACATGAAAACCAAGAACAGTGCTTTTGTTTGCTTAAAGTGCTGGGTGTTATGAGTTTTCACAAAGCCTTGCATTGCATACGTATTCATTATAAATTCGCGATATTGATAGTTGCTGCAGTCACTTATCAAAAAAGCCAATGAAAAGTTTCAAAAGCCAAACTGGATTTGCATTTTCGTCACAAGTTTGGATATAAATCGTTTGGTCCAAATTTGTGAGTTGGAACAAAGTACTGAGAAGCGACTAGTCGGCAGAAGAAAGAAAAACATTTCAAGAAATTCTTGAAAGGGAGCGTCAAATTTCTTCCATCATGAATTTACCACTAATTTTGTTTTAGACTCTCACATTTCCAATGCGGTATTAGACAATGCAATTATCCTTGAATCAAACCCCATATGGTCCGTGCTAAGTTTTTAAGAGCCAACATCAAGAAACTTAAACCGTTTGATTTAAATGATTTAAAAGCTTCGAAACAATGGCAACTGTTTTGCTCTTTTATTATTCAAACTAGACGATTAAGTTGTTGTTTCAAAAACTTGTGAAATATACGTCGGAGTATTTCATAAACAAGCAGAAAGTTCGAGCTTCTTTATAAATTATATTTTAACTTCGGAATTGTTTATTTTGGGATTCGCATTTCTGTGATAGTTGCCAGTGTAAAATGATTTTAAGTTATTTGCTAGGTTGGTATGTAACAATATGTTTTTGTACCCTGAGGAAATTTTGAACTAGTCATTACTACTGAAGGAAACAAATTTATTTTTGGCCTAAAAATAAATATTGTGATCAGATACTTCACAATGTCAATTAATTTAAATGCCAAACATCAAATGTAGTTTTAGGTCCACTTGAAAATACTTAAAGATATATTCAATTTTGCCCAGAACCAACACACTCAAACACGCCGGGTCAGCTGTCGGTATTTTTGGGTCATGTCCATGTCGTCAAAACAGTTGGTTTGGCCGTTGTTGTTTCTGGTGAACCTGGGAACTAGTTTACAACAGTATAAAAAACGCTCGATTTGCAGCCTGGGATAAGACAAGCTGCGTTAAAACCAAACCAACGTGAAAGCTGGAAAATTAAGGTTTATTTTGATACCAAATTTGAGGGGGAAAGAATAAAATGTGATTTTTCCTCCGTCTTCGCTTTTGTGCCATAATGGCGAAAAGGCAATCGGCCTAAAAATGCAAACTTCGGCTTCAATAGGCTTTTTTGTTCTTCGGAAACCTGTGTCGAGAAGTGCAATCTCGGAAACCTCAAACCTTTGGTAATAATCGTATGTTTTTTATTTTGGTGATTTCACTTTAATTTTAAAGTGTGTTTTGCAGCAGATGCTCTTAGAAATGGGCTGGTTCTCAGATTACTAATACTTGTGTTGCTGAATCTTCAACACCAGTGATGCTTCGAAAAAGAAAGAATTATGTCCGCTCTGCCGTAAAGTAATATGCAAAGTCAAAGGAAAAAAAATCGGCAGCAAAACTAGCCAAACAAAAAGCCAGCATCTCAAAAGAGGTAAAAACCTTGCAGCGACAAATCCTGCGACTAGATAAAAAGGTATTCAAATTTAGTGAAGTCTGTGCTGACATTAGTTTTAATAAACGATCGATTGAAATCCAATGCGACTGCTGTTTGGTTTCCTTCTTGTGTTTACATATTCTTTCACATTCTTTGATTATTTGTAGGCAATCATTTAATTGAAAAGTTCTTTTTATCTAGTCGATATCGGGCAATTTATAAACACAAATCGACATTAATTTCTAACACGTTTATTTAAGAAATTCTTCTTAGTTATTAACAGCACAAATAGTCACGCAATTAAGGAGAAATCGACATTTGATCGACAGTAAACAGCATTACTTGTTAAGTTCTGTTATTAAGGGCGCAGAGAATCAAAATTGCAGATGAAAAATCTTTGCTACTGCACGCAATACAGAATTTGAAATATATTATTGTATATTGAACATTCATAAACACAGAATATTTTTAGCTCTAAGTTTGCTCAAGATCTATGATTTTGGCAAAAATGTTTTAGAGACAGTATTTCTCCAAAATTTTACTACGACATTTTAGCAAGTACATACATGTAAGACATTAAACGATTAGAGACTGGTTTTGAAATGGATGGGTACAAGGATTTAAAAACAATGATATGGTTTTTACCAGCTTGCTGTGATATTAAAAGGGCACTGAGTCACATATATATCGATCATCTATAGGTGGCATAAAACCTCCCATTTCAAAAACAATTGAAACACAAAAATCTGATCAAACAGATTTTAAAAGCAATATTTATTTACATTCATAAACACAAAATCTTTTAAGATCTTTGATTTTGGCAAAATTGTTTTAGAGACATCAGTATTTCAACAAAATTTTACAACAGCATTTAAGAAAGTACATGCTCATTAATTGACTGGTTTTGAAATGAATGCATCTAAGGTTCTGAAAAATATTGAATGCTTTTTGCAGCCAAATTACTGTGATACGAAAAGTGCAGTATAAACAGTATAAACTTTGATAATCAGCATGGTCAAAATTGCATCTTCTGTTAAAACCTTCCATTTTAAAACAAGTGAAACAAAAATCTGAACTAACAGATTTTAAAAACAACAAATTTTTTCATTCATAAATACAAAATCTTTTAAGCTCTTTGATTTTGGCAAAAATGTTTTAGAGACATCAGTATTTCTCCAAAATTTTACTACAACATTTTAGCAAGTACATGTATATACATTTATAGACTAGAGACTGGTTTTGAAGTGGATGGGTACAAAGTTTTAAAAACAATGGTATGCTTTCGCCAGCTTGCTGTGATATGAAAAAAGGGCAGCCACATATATATAATCTAGGTGGCATAAACTTTGATAATCAGCCAGGTCAAAATTAGTTTTAAAAAAAGGACTTAAGGCTAAATTTGCCGAAACGTTTTGAATAAACCTGGACCTGCGGGAACTTTCTGCAGTTGCATGTTCTTGATAGCTGTGTAATTTTGTGTCAAAGTAGTGGTGTCTTGTGATAGAATCTTTTTATTGTGCGATGAGGTATGTTGTTTTCCTCTCGCACCATCTTCTTAGTTCCATTGCTCAGAAACAGAACTCAAAGAGTTTTAAGCTGCCAAACTTGATTGATGCATATTGCCTTGGAAGAATAATTTCAACTTCAAATTTGATTTAGCCACGTAGTT
>JAOBRD020932998.1:0-29189 GCA_027575215.2 Hydrozoanthus sils | reverse complement strand
CGTGACACCATCCCTTTTGTGGAATGTTAGGTTTTATTTATTATACCTAAAAGCTCACGATCTTCAATTAACCCTCCCCCCAAAAAAAATTTGAACTCATGTTACAGCCCTGAGTAATAGTATCATTGGTGAAACTAGCATCATGTCGATCCTTTCATAATTGGCATTGATTTTAATATTCTTCCTTCTACATTCAAATTTGCCTATAGCTAAGCTAGCCTCTCTTTTGAATTAAAATCTAAGAGGAAAGAATTAATGTTACTCAAAGTCAAGCTACTGTAGCCAGGCAAATTTGAACAAAGACAATAGATAATTGAAACTGTCATTTATAGCAAGAGTCTGCTCTAAAATTATACTTGAGGAGTTAATTTCTTGAATGTGTGCACATTTGAAACAGATTGAGTGCTTAACACAATCAATCCAGTTGCCCCGGACACTTAAAGGGACTTCTATATAATTAATATGGTATAGGGTCTGTACTGATCATTATAGTTTCATGAGTTGGGCTAGATAATGAGGCACTACCACCATTTGTCTCTCTTTCAGCCCCCCAAATATCCTCTTCCTCTGTTGTTCTCTGTCATTGTTGGAGGAATAGTACCTTGTTCCCAGTTTGGATACCTCCTTAGTCAGTGCAATGTATCTCCACAGGTAAGACAAAGTCTAGATCTCATGGTTAACGTTTTTAGGTTTTTGACATTTTTTGACTCAAGAAGTGAAAAGGATTTGATCATAAAGGCCCCTTCAGGGTCTTCCAGTTCAACCAGGGCCCGGCTGTATGAAGCCTGGATAAGCTATCAGCGGGATAAGTGCTTTCTATTTTCAGCAATAAAACTTTAATAAAGGTTGTTTGATACCATTTAAACCATTATTTTAGGAGCCTTCTACTCACTTAACAGCTAAGGTTATAGAAATCAACAAAGAGTAAAACAATCTCTGATTTATTAGTGGTGAGGCCAAGGCCTACAGTTTTTCATCTTTGTCTGAGAAGATGCAAAGATCTATTTTAAAACCATTTGTTGGTGTTAAGTAAAAGCAGCACATTCATCTCAGTTATTTTAAGACCTCAAATGAAGGTCTGAACAGGAATCACAAACTGGTACCTTACCAACCAGGCCAAAAATGTTTCATTTAGTCAGCATTTGTTTAAAAGTAAAGCCAACTGTGGCTAAAACACTTCTGCCTGCACCTGCACACATCTGCCTAAAACATGAATGGTGGAACTGGGGGGGGGGACAGGGGGGCATTGCTCCCCTAAATAATTTGGTTGTTGGGCGAGGACCCCCCCCAATAAATCCCTGGCAAACAACACAAATTTGAAATGGTTCTTCAGATTTTCTAATGACCTATTACAATTTCCATTGTGCCCCCCCCTCCCAACAAAAAGTGGTTTTTTTGCTTCTGCTGCCCATGTAAAATGTTGCACAGACTCTGAGCCATCTGCTATTTTTTTTATCTGCCTACACTGATCAGAACCACCAGAACAAACAATGGGAAGAAAGTCTTTATTCATTTTGACATTTAAACAGCTATAGAGTCAAAAAAAGGATGACAACAAGAAACTTGTTTTTTCCCCACATTTCCCTTATGATTACCATAGAGGAGTAAATTTGTCAAGACTGATATTATGGCTTAGTTTATAGTTGCTATTGCTTTTTTCTTGCTCTATTTTAATTTCTCTAGCTTGTGAGTGAGTTCTTTAATGCTGTGCAGAGGAAGTCTGGGGAGACACTAACAGAAGAAAAACGAAGACTACTATGGTCTCTGATTACGTCCATGATGCCTCTCGGGGCATGTATAGGATCAGTTAGTACAGGACCAATGGGCGACCGACTGGGAAGGTACCACAATATTCCTGTGCTTTTTGTGTCTGTTATATTAACTACTGCATTGGTATTAGATCCATTATTTCAGAAACAGCAATTAGATTGTTCAAATTACTACTAATATTCTTACAAACTAGTTACAGAGCTGTCAACCCCCCAAATTCCAAAATCTTGCGAAGCATGTGAGCACAAGGAATAGCTCTGGATTCCTTTCCGATAGTGGCCCGACCTATGAACGGTGCGATTTGTCTGGAAATTATGTAAATATACGCATATGGACAAAGAATAACGTCGACAATGGCTGGAAATTCAAGTGTCAAACTGCTAAGGAATTCTTTCTGAAGAGCATAGAAATACACAAGCGAAGGCATCTTGCTTGAAGACAGAAGAGACAGACAACTGGAAATCTCAACGTGTAAACATTCGCGCGATGTGAGCCAAGGCTTTTTCACCGTCGCCTCGTTGCTTTTTTTTCCTCTGATACTCTTTCCTTTTAGCCAATTAGAAATTGTCGCGCGCGATCCGCATGGAACGACACAATTATCTGGAATTCGCGCCAAAACTTTCGTGATTTTGTTATTATGCAAGGATCATTCAGCGCTGCATTGTGTTCCTTTTACCGTCGAGACACTATTTGAGTGAACAAATGGGTGAAAAATGCTTAAGACGTAGTTTGTTTCTAGAAAAATTATTAAATAGATTATTTCAGAAACGTAATACGTTAATTTAGAAAATAAAACCGGTCGAGTTCGACTACCACGCGGATGAGCGGGTGACGAGGCTTGAAATCTTGTGACACCCGCTCAATGCGGGTGAGTTGACAGCTCTGTCAGGTTAAGTTAAGATCCTTGACTTTTGTAAGAATATGTCAATGCTTGTGACATCAAGATGACACTTGTGTAGCAATATGTCAATGCTTGTGAGACAAATATGACACTCTTGTATGGCAACATGTCAGTACTTGTGACTCTAAGATGACTTTCTTGTAAGAATATAGTCAATGCTTGTGGTACTAAGATGAAATTGCTGTGGAACCGGCGGGGGGCGCCCATAATTTGGTTTGTAAGATGACACTCGTGTAGCAACATGTCAATGACACTCTTGTATCTTAATTTTTTGAAGGAAAAAGACGTTATGGCTTTGTAACTTGGCAGCGTTAGGAGGAGCCATTCTCATGGGATTCGCGGTATTCGAAACTTTAGTGTTAGCAGTTTCACCTTACTTGCTAATAACGGGCCGATTTCTTGGTGGCTTTCATGTAGGTTGGTGTTTCTATCACGTGGTTATAATATTTTTTTATTTTTTTAAATTTTTTCTACGTAACAGCACACACTTACAACAGCCGGCCGTTTTGTATTAATTTATTTTGGCCTTTAATTTATTAAGTAAATAAGCTTTCGAAAACGTTTTGATAGCTCTGTGAAAACAATGAAGTGTTTATGAGACAAAACGCTTAGTCATAGTTTGTTTATCTTTAATGCTTCAATCGAAACTTGTAATGACAATCAACTAGCAGTTTAAGAGTTTCAAGAAATTCTGCAGTGAACTGTAATCGGTAAGATGTCTCTTTATGTGAGCCGCTAAATACATTAAGCTATTGCAGTAAGAGAGAAATCACGGAATGCTAAGACATGTATAGCTATATAGATCTTTATGAGTTGAGTTATTTTCTAATGTTACTTGTTCACTATTATTGTAGGAGCTGTGTTAACTGTAACTCAAGTATACGTTGCTGAAATTGCCCCCTCAGCCCTCCGAGGAACACTCCTCTCTGTTAGAAACTTTGGAACATGTCTTGCATACTTGACGGTCCAAGTCATGGCTCATCCAAAGGTAGCCTGCCATTGTTGCTGGTTTTGTTGAAGGCCCTCTTTCTAAAAAAACGTGAACAAAGTCGCTACTAACAAAATCTTAATTGCATTATTTGACTGGAGCAAAAATTCCCCGGTTGTTTCTTTTATTATAACATAGACGACAAAGTTGCTTTGAGCTGATTGAACAATGGGACCATTTTTTCTTAATTCAGGGTAAAATTACCCGGCGCTGATTCGGTTGAAGGTTTCCGAGATTTTGCTTTTATAACGGTTTTCAAGGTTAACGAATACTTCCGAAGGTTTTCCGAAACCTTAAAAAAGTTTTAAAATGCCTTATCGAGGAACACTTTCTAGCCATTTCTTAATTTTTTTTAAAAAATCAAAAAACATTTCTTTTATTTTTTTTTTTCAAAGTTTTCCAAATGTTTCCAGTGATTGCAAAGAATTTCAAACATCTCCGAATTTTCAAAATATAATTAGAACAAACTAGTTATGCAACGCTTTTTCGTGTGACAACGCGGAAAATGAAGATCGCATTGTTCTTCGTAAAGTTCAGGATTGATTTCTCTTCTGTTTTAGTCTTTTTTCCCAAATTTTGGAAGCTTCATTCGGTCCCATGTGATTACCTATACTAATACTCTATTGTTGTGAGCAGTGAATGGGAGCTAAGAGAATCCCCACATGGACCTCTTTCAAAAATGGCTGTCAAACATGGGACTGGAAACAAGTGCATGTAAACGAGGCCGTAAAAAAATGATTACTCTCGCCAACTTGAAGCACTTGATCCCAGTCCAAACCAGGTTTGACAACCATTTTTGAGACACACCTATAGTTACTTGATAGAAGTGAAATCCAAGACAAGGTAAAGACGAAGTAAACTTATTTCATGTCGATATTAATTTCGTTGAGTCAGCTTTAATCATTTTCAGTGACAGAATTCCTTACTGCAGTTTTTTAGAACTATTTAATTAAACTTCCATTTCAGGTTTGCGGCACTCTATCACTTTGTTACCTGTTCTTTGGTGTGGGACTGTTAGCATTGTCGCTGTTGGTAGCAATATGGCTTCCTTGCTGCCAACCAAGTCCGAGGTACTCTCTCATATTTGCTGCAAATGAAGACAATGCACGTGGAGGTACAGCGCCTAATCTAATCTATCTACCTACTGCTTTTTTAATTTTTTTAATGACAGATTTACTCAAAGAGTCACGGGAGAACAGGCAATAGGACTCGAGGTCCCTTTCGAGGTCTGCCACCCGGGACCTACGGTTCAACATCCGTTTGCAGATGTTAGAGCAAAGGCAGCACCTTCTCCTCAGTTATTTTATGACCCTCAATGAAGGTCTACCACCGGGAATCGAACCCAGGCCTCGCGCACGACAAACTAGTGCCTTACCGACTGAGCTAACCAGGCGGTGTGCGTGTGTGTATATCTATCTGTCTATTATTCTTACAGAAGCTAATATCAAGAGGCCCAACTAGTAATGTATACTAACTGGTTTCTTCTGCTGTTTAACGGCTGAGAATGGGAAAACTGGCAGTCGTTCTCCAATGGAAGAGAGCAACATAACACGTTCGGGAAGGTGGCAAATACAGGAAATCCCACAGAGAACGAGCAGCAGGGGTAGAAGGGAAAACCGGTTAGGCGAATGAAGCGGAGCAATGCTCGCTAAAACCGAAATTTCTAGTACGAATGTTGATTTGTATAGCAGCATGGGAGATCACTGAGAATACTTAATAAGTTTGCATGAGTATTTGAGTATTTTTTCTTAACCTCCAAAGAGTTAGTAGCTTTTAACAAAATACAAGAACAGAAAGACGCAACAAAATTAATTATTGAACTTCCTCCACAAATGATTCGCTGCTAGTTTCGTTTAACAAGTACTTTTGACATCAGTTGTGCGGTTTCATAAACGCTTTTTCGCATTAGCATTTAGCGAGCAATAGAGTACATGTCAAGCTGGTTAGCCATTCATATAGTACTGACTCTGATTAGAAAGTATTCATGAGTACAACGGTTATAATTGCCTCAAGTAGTTTATAGGTAAAAGTCGGTTTTGTAATTGTTGCAAGACATTTAGGCTTTGCGAAGGTTGTCTCTGCATGTTTGCAGAGATATTGTTCTGTTTTCTATATTACTTAAAGACGCAACAAACAATTGAATAGTACCTAAGTACTATACCATAAAACTTCCAACTGCGAATAATTTTCGTTTATCAACTTCTCAGTGTTTAGTTCCGAGTGCCTTTTTGGATTCATTATTTTTCTTATTTCAATTTCAATTACGTTGCAACACTTGCTAAATGTGTATCCTTTTGTCAGATTTCTTTGCCCAAAACTTTAAGAAAAATATTCTAGACTGACTCAGTCTATTTCTATTTAGCGATTGATTTCTATTTAAGCTACAATCTTGAACATAGTTTAAATTTTGCGATATCAAATTTCGATAGCTCTAAATTTTTACGAAGGGCTTTTGTGTAGAGGTTTTCTCGTTCCTTGAACAAGAGATTAAGGGTGCTGTGAATTTCGTTTCAGCTTTAAGAAGTCTTCGTGGCACCACGCTTGTAGAGAAGGAAATAAAGGAAATGAAGGTATTTGCTTTAACTTGACCAAAGGCCCACCATGCTGCATCATTGGTGTATATGTTGTCGTTCATTTTTATCCCTGGTTTAAATTTTATTTTCCTTTATTTTCGTATATGGTAATGTATTGGGGATTTGAGTTATCGGGGTTCAATTGTTAATGGAAACAGATGAATTAGTTGGCCGGTAGACGCCAGAAGATATATGAAGGCCAGGTGTCAATCTGGCACCAAGGCCCTTTTTTTCCCAGATCAGAAAGCCTGGGTACGAGGTTGGCTAGATGACGTCAGATTACCGAGCGATTCCCCAAACCAAGTTTATGTTTTAAATTTTTTTGATCGATTCCGCTTTTTGACAAACCACTCAACTAGTCTTCGCTTGGGTTGGAGTTTTAAAAAGTCAAAGTTTGGGTTAAGTGATTTAGTTTTACGTTTAAGGGACTGGAGACAAGTTACTTATCCGTTTTCTTCACGATGCTTGTCAGATATTTGCATGGCGACATTTTGACCTCATCAGGCCGAAGTTAGGCTGTTGGTATCTAAACAATAACATCAACAACGTCAGCATTGTGAAACAAACGGCTTTTTTTACAAACTGACTTAGGCCCTGTCCACACTAATGTGTCTTTGCTTGAAACCGCATACTTTTTTAATCGATTTTTGCCTTCATTCCATACTAATACGACCAAAAGCGTAAATGTCACCGAAAACGGGGGTTTACTAAAACGTTTTCCACAAAGGTGCAGCTTCTTTGTGTGGACGGGCAAAATTGAAGGTTTTCGAAAACGGCTTTTCTCACTTCACTTCGGGAAAGCCTGGGAGTGTTTTCTTATCCGTTTTTGTGGCAAATCTTTTTATACGTTTTCGATAAAATGAAAAACGAAGGTTTTCGAAACGTATTATTGTTGGCAGCTAGCCGTTATTTGTATAGTTAACAGTCTTTAACCCTCATTTCTATCGATTTCGTAGGATGAACGCAGACTGGAGCAAGAGCAGTCAAAGTTCACTGTGCGGCGTCTGCTATCCTCGTCTTCGCTTCGTCGTCCTCTCTTCCTCGTATTGTTCCTTCAGATTGGTCAGCAGTTTGGGGGTCTGCCTTTGGTGAGGAACACTTTATCATTACTGACTTCTTCCACTTATAACTCGTACATTTCATATTTCCAATTAAGTAATCCATTTCTAAGATATTTTCATTATTCCATTTCTTAGGTGCTTTCTTCATTTCTAAGATAATTTCTAAATGTTTTCAGTTACCCATTTCTAAGATATTCTCAGTATTCCATTTTCAGGATGTCTTCACTGCCCCATTTCTAAGATGTGTTCAGTATTCCATTTCTAAGATGCTTTCAGAATTCCATTTCTAACATATTTTCAGCATTCCATTTCTAAGATGTTTTCAGTCTTCCGGGTCACTTCTAAGATATTTCCAATATTCCAATTCTAAAATGTTCTTAGTATTCAGTTTCCCAGATGTTGTCGGTATTCCTTTTCTAAGACATTTTCAGTGTTTCCACTTTTAAGATGTTTTCACTATTTCATTTCTAAGATTTTGTCAGCATTCCATTTCTAAGTGTTTTTAGTACTTCATTTCTATGATTTTTTACGACATCTGTTTTTTTACATATCAATTAACTTTTTTGTTTCTAACCATGACTTTTTTTGTTCTTCTTTTGCTTTTGTTGTGACTTCACACTCCCCTAGTCTGTGCTATGTATAAACTTTTGGGCCTTTTCTAAATCTCTCAGTTGACCCTACGATGCTGCCGAGGTGACAACGAAACATTGTCTTTTAACTAAACTAATTTTTATAATTTTTTGTTTGCTCAAAGTTTTGTTCATCAGATTTGTAAAATGCATTAAGTAGTTTCTTCCTTGCTAAGACGTGCTAATTGGCTTTCGGAAGTGTTTTCACGTGGCCAGTTCTTATAAGTCTACTCTTTTCTTCGGCTGGTATCAAAATTAACTGTTTGTTTTGCTCTTCAGACTTCATTTTACTCCAATCAGATCTTCATCCAAGCTGGACTGTCTGCATCAGGAGCAAGTATTGCTGTCATCCTAATGTTTGCGGTTACGGTGCCAGAGTCATTATTTGTGGTAATGTATTCACACATATTCTACGCAATGCCGCTTAATTCTTTGTATAACCGCTAAAATGACCTAGCGGAGACTGGTGAGTCCCAGTCAGTTATCAACATGTAATTTTTTTCGAAAACACGTACAAAGCTAGACATTTAGTTATGAATGAGAAAATGAGAATTGATCAAACAAAGCGAAAAGTGAAATTCTCCCAAATTTGTTCAATGGAGTTATGGTATCTATTTAGGAGAACTTACCAATACAACTGGGACTAAAGAATTAATGGTAACAAATACTTATATTTTCTTACAAAAATGGACAAAACCTAAGAAAACCAAAGACTGTAAAATCTTCAGAACACGTTTTCGTTTTTAGTCAAAGAACGGATTTTTTTAGATCTAGTTTTAACAAAAATTTCCATTGTTTAGTAACTTGGTTTACTGTGATATGGCATAACACTACATAACATTTTACTTCACAATCATTTTACATTTGTGTTACCTAATTTACAAAAGACTAGAGTTCACTACAATTGACTTACGTTTTTTTGTTTTTGTTATTGTGTATTTTTGAATGCCTGTGACTGTTTAGTCTCTTTCACAGCCGTCGTGGAGAACGGAGACTATGACGGCTGCAAAGAAAACTAGTACTGTTTGACTCATGGTGTATTTCTTTCTAATGGTAGAATATTTGTGTTTTGCTCTACCCAGACTTGGTTAATGGATCGCAAGGGCCGTCGGCCGATGCTGTTGATTGGCTTCGTTGGTGCGGCTATAGGACAGCTTATTCTAACGCTGGTCTTAGTTCTGGATGACCCTGTACGTTGTTTAACTTAAACAGTATACTTTAATTACGAAAATATTCGGACGATCAAGTTTTCGGACAAAAAAGGTCCGAAAATGTAATCGTCATTAAAATGTCCGAAAGTTTTGAAGTTTACGATTAATGATTCAATATCGTAAATTTGGAAGACTTCTGTGGTCAGGAACCCAAATTTTCAAATAGTTTCAAACGGTACAACTCGGGTTTATCATCTTCTTATAGAATTATAGAATGCCTCTTCTGGGTTTGCCTCATCTTTTGAATCAAACTGTTTTACTGCTTTGTCGTGTTCGGCGTTTCGTAGCTGCCAAGATAAGTGAAGGCGCAAAACGTACCACCTCGTGAGTTCTTCTATTCCTCGATGGCGAGGATCGACTCAATTTCTAATTAATTCTTTATTAAGTGTAATGGGTAAACATGTCCGAAAGTTTAAGGTCCGAACGTTTTCGTAATTCCTATAGTTATAGACCGTTTTCACATGACGTCATAGCGGCCATGTTGGTGTCCTTGAACAAAAGAATTCTAATCTTTTTCTTTTGTGTAGGACACCAACATGGCCGCTTCGTCTTTTGTCTTTTGCGTCTCAAGGGAGTGAGTGAAAACGGTCTCTAGCTGGCAGTTGATCCATTGCTGTCAGCATCGACGCTATTATTCTTTAGTATTTTAATACTATCCAACAGACTTATTCGACTGGTCAGTCACGTTATCTCAATTGAGTAAACAAAGGTAGCAGCGAACAGTAGTGATGCAGGAAGGTTATTTTGCAAAATTATTGCGTAATTTGCTTCGTCTTTCAGAAAATCGAATCGGAAAACACTTCAAAGGCTGTGAAAATGGACAAGCATCACACCTCAATCGTTTTTTTGTTTACTTGCACGAGACAGGATATCTTTAAGTTTCTAAATTTTGCAACTTTTTATCTTTCGGAAAATTTTGAGAGGAAAAATCTTTTGTTGCTATAATAAACGATAAGAAAACGCAGAAATATTGCACTTTTGTGCATCATGTTGCGTCTCTTAATGAATTGTTTACCCAATTCAGTGCCACGTGACATAAATAGTTGATTAGATGTATTAAAGGCTCGTTTGTATTGTTTCGGATAAGAAGTTGTATTCCTTTATGGAGGGTGTCTTATTTGGAAAAAAATTGTGCTTTTGATCATGAAAATGAGCTTTTTATTCATTATTTCCCAGGTTGACAACACTACGCTTCTTCGATTCAAGAACTATTCTGCAGCATTCGGCCTCATTTTAGTAAAAGTATCTTTAAATTTTGGACCATGTAAGTAAACGTGTTCACTTAAAATGTTCTTTCTTGGAGTATGATGTCTGTACCCTTGAGTGAACACTTTTACTGTTAGTTATTAAAAAGTCTAAGTTGTTATCCGTGAATTGTGAAACTGAGTTTGATTTCAGTGGTTTTGGAACCTTTACACTGCAGCGAACTTTTTACTTGAAACTACATAAACAACGTTAAAATAAAAAATGTAAGCAACTTTATTGGAAACTTATTTGATAATCTGGTTCGTGGAATATTTCACTGTAGTCTTTGCATTACAAACGGAACTGCTTTCTTTCAAAATTTCGAGAATAAATTACGTTTCCCATTGCATCTAAAGCAACATTTGTCTTTGGTTTTAGTATCGAAGCGTAGCTTTGATTTACTTAGCTCTTAAAGATTTTATGCACTTCTGTAAGCAAGTCAAACACTTTCCACGAACTGAAATAGCAGAAATTTTTAGTTTTTGGGGCTCGAATGAGCACCATTTATATCATACAAACAGGAAACGGTTATCCTCCCAGGAGATGTACAACACAAGACCTCCACCATAGTTTTGCATCTTTTTTTAAAAAGCTTTGTAATTTTGTACCAAGAGCAAGCTTCTAACGCGAATTTATTGTAAACATAGACAATTTTCCCCATTATTATTATAAAAAATGTTCGGGTACGTGGACATGGTCTTACTTTTCTCTATTCCATTCTTAAGTTAAGCTCGTCGTTTTCTTCTCTCTGTAGCATTAATCCCCCTTTTTATTGCCTCTGAGCTGTTTCTACAAGGGCCAAGGTCAACCGTGGCTGGAGTAGGAATTTTAACGAATCGGTTTACCAACTACATCGTGGTTTTTTCTTTTCCACATCTTGCAGTAAGTCTTGTTGTAACCTTTATTGCATAGCCTAAATAAAGTTGATTATTTTCAAAAATATATGTTTAACAAAAAGGTCTTTGGTGCCTACAGTTCCGAGTACAATTATTTCTTATTTACTATACAGTTGAATTTCTCCTTGCGACCACTCTCGTAAGCGACCAGCTCTAGTTATGACCATGCACCGTTGTCAAATCCCACTCAAACTCTGTAGTTAAAAGTTCTCGTAAGCGACCACTCCCATAGGCGACCGCAACCACTACTGGGAAGTACCGACTGGTTTTTTCTTTTGTTTTTAAGCTTCCGTAAGCGACCACTCAAAGAGTCTTAACAAGAAATAAGAAGTTTTTAACCTCTGTTGATGTGTAAACTTTACCTTCGCAAACCCCTTCTACGACAGACAACCAAATATTATCGACAATACTATACTATACAACACTATTAATAACTCATTTACATAACCAAACCTTTATGCTAAAAGTTCCCGTAAGCAACCAGCCTCTATTGTTTTAGGGTGTGATCGCTTACGAGAGTCCATTCTCGTAAGTGACTAGCTCCAGTTACGACCACTTTTTCGAATTCCCAAGGTGCTCGCTTACGAGAGCCTCGACTGTATATAGTTTCGTAAACAACGAACGTTTCTGCAGGTAAATGGAACAAATATACATTTTGACCAACGTGATCATTTATGTCATTAACGTTCTTCTTATTATTTCACCACTGTTATGGTTATATTAATTGTGTTTTCAAATTGTTATCGTTTCCATGTAATCAGTATACTAAAATAGATTCCGTTTTTCTTGTCTGTCTTAATCAACAGGCGCTGTTTGGAAACTACAGTTTTATCTTCAACGTAGTTTCCTGTGTTGTTGCCTCATTGGTTGTGTATTTCTTGGTACCAGAAACTAAGAAAAAGACTTTCGAGGAAATCTCCCGTCATTTTAGGAAGAAAAACCATGTCGAAGACTTTGAACCACTTGGTGTCGACTCTCGACAAGAGTCAAAATTGACGATTACAGACTTTGAAACAGTTCTCTAATGCCTGTTATCCGCTGCCAAGTTACAACAAGAAACTAGAATGGATGAATATGCCACAATTCAAGGGTACTTGTTGGGGTCTCAACACAAACCTTCGATATCGTTGATTTGATCGATTGCAAAACATCAAGAAACAACGCCATATCACCTTATTCTGGTTGTTTTGCCCCAAATGGTCGCAGACGTGCCGTAAAGATTTTTCATCTTTACGGGATTTTGCGATCGTCGGAGAAAAACCTGAAAAACATTGGATACGCAAACACACAAACACTACAATTGGACAAAGTAGCGCAGCAACCATGTTCCTTAAGAAGAGCTAATCGTTGCGGGGGGTCCTGACTCCCAAACTCGTTGTCGTTTTTCTATGACGCTTCGTGCCTCGTTGACTTTTGACGCATGGAGAACTCCACCTCGTAGTCTAATTGTTAATTAAGCGATAGTGAGTTCTTTATTTTGAAGTCTTAGATAGAAGGCTTTACGTAGGGGCTCAGTGGAGCAAGGTTTTGCTTCAGAAAAACGTGGCCTGATGTTTCTCAATAAAGACCGAGCGAATGAAGTTAATTCAGTTTATTAATTATAAGTATTTTTTCAATACAAGTTGTAATAAAAAAAACCAAGCGAATTATGACAGATCGGTAAAATAGCAAAAACTTTGGGTGCCCGCGGTTGATACAAGGTAACCTTGCCCCTTTGTGCGTATTTCAGTTTGAGTAATTTAATCAGACAAAGAGATAACGCTTGAAACTTCAGTACTACATTCCGAGAAGTTTTCTAATTATTAACATTTTCAGTTGATCTTGGTGCTATTGTACTTGCTTGCTGATGCACTAAATAGTTTTTTGTAATTATCTCCGTTTAAAATCAGTGTGTTTTATTTGGAGTTATTGAGAACTGATTGAATATGCATGGATGGTTAAATACGAGTGTGCACGGAAATTTTACCGATCCTCTTGTACCAGCGGCCCGAAATGGAAATTAAATGAGTGCCAGACGTTGGTTTATGAACTTTGTGGTTTCGTTCGTTGGTAACTAAATGAGAACACCGAATAACTTTCATTTTGTTTTAATCTTTTGGTTTCAATGCCTCGCTTTACTATATGGCTGGGTTTCTTTTTCGGCCAAGTGAAAGAGCTGGGAATTTCACTAGTTTCAATGTACGATAAGACTGGGCTGAAAATGCAAACGATATAAAATACTTTAACTAGGGACTAGGACAAGTCAGGGCTGGGTTGTTTATAAGATGTGAAGTTTAATTTCAGGGTTGATTACCATGACAACCGATAGACTGGGTCCGGTTCCTCAAAACCCCGTTTAACTTAAACTCCTAAGAAAACCTATTGGTTGTCATGTTAATTAACCTGGGTTAGCATTAATCGGGTTTTGAGGAACCGGCCACGTTAAAACCTGGGCGAGAGCACCCAGTCCTATTTTTTACTCTCGCTTCAATTTTCACACGGCCAAAATTAAAACCTTGTCAAAAACCAACGAAAACGCTCGTTTTACAGGGTAAAAAAGGGCGGGAGTGCTAGAAGTAAGCTGTCCACCGCAAAGCCAGCCACTATTTACTAGTATATGATAATATGATAAGTTAGCTCAAAAGTGACAGTTTCAGCGTAGTTCAATTAATTTTTTGTTTATCATTTTAATTTTAGAAAAAATACCCGCTAGTTTATGAAGTGTTAATGAAATAGTACTTTTTGTTTTGACCATTACGACTACAATTTGTTTCCGCTGGCGAAGCTATAAAACGTTTTAGCACACTGTGTGGCGTCTGGAAATTTGTAATGGTTCATTCGGCCGCCTTTTGATCGATGTCTTCCAGTTTCGACCTCAACTCTAGCTCAAATCTTTGAAGAGACTGGAAATCTGGAAAACCATGGTCCCTGAAAATGAATTTGAAACAAAAACCATTTCTCTTCATGGACTTACAATTCTGAGTTAATGTGATTACAAATAAAGCATGCTCATTGTTGGCGGAGCGAAGTTGATATCGGGAGAGGGCCGGGAAAATGCCCAGGAGTCTCGTTGCTCATTCGGGAAAGTGGTGTTATTTTGAAGGCCATTCTTTTTTCTAGGGTTTTTTTTAAATTGTATTGATTACAACACATTTCACTACTAGGCAACTTTTCCAGGTAATGTTATGAATCAGCACCTTCTATGTCCTCTTTTTTACAGGTAACTCCAACTCCAAGATAGAATTGGGGGATCTTGGATCACTACCCCACCTCTCACCCCTCCCTCCTCCACCGTCCTTGTCAATCATTTTAAACAAAAAAAGCGGATTGAGATGAATAGGTATCTGCAGAAATATATTGACGTTGTATTCTTTGTTATTTATCATACAATATTGCTTAACCCAGAAAAATATAATCTTAAAAATTTATCATTTACCTTAACAAATCAGATGGTAAAAAACGGAAATGAATCTCATCACTAACCTCGGAGATTTGCTGTTTTTGCAAAACGTCGGTCTCACTATGCCCCAGGCCACCTCATATTCACCTTCGGAACTGGTTCCAACTGTGAACAGAAGCCGCATGCCAAAGGCCTTCTTGAACAGTTTAAGAACCATCTTCCCCTCGGTTATGTCCGGAAGATACACCACGAACTTGGTTCCTTGGTACGGCTGTCCAGGAAGTGGATGGTTATTACCTTGTAGCCCATCGTAAAAAGCAAACGAAACGGCAATGGTTGAGGTTGATTCATACCCTGGTAGGCCCTGAGAGTACTTCTGCCAGGTCATGTGACCTGTTGGCTGGGTAGGGCACATGTTTGTGACGTCAGCGTCGTGCTCACCTTGTGAATAGTGTGGACTCCTGGCGGTCTCGTTTTGTAGTGCGTATGCGTCTTTGTTTTCTCCATTTGACATTGGAAATGATTGTGCAAGGTTCTTCATATGCTCGGTCTTTTCGGCATTAGCGTCAAATTTCTCACCTGTAAGCACAAAAGTAGTAAGGAAGATTTGCTTTAAGTTGCAACGGCAAACGTTGAGTAGTTTCAAGGCAAGCCCAAGGGTAAACAGAATATTAGAAAAAAAGAGACAAAAATGGATAAATAAGAGAAATTTCATTTTGGTTCAAAAATTGTATTTTTGTTACCAGGAATTGTATTCCTCATTAGTCAGTTGAACCAATCACGACTAAACAAATTTGGTAACATTGTTTTGCTTTGGTGAAACTCCACGAGTTTGTTTTAAGGAACTGTACATTAGCGTAGTACTCAGCTAAGGAGAAAAACTAACATCGGTATTGAATATATTTCGTCATATACTTCGAAATTTTGTACATAATAAATTTAAGCAACATCTTTGAACTAAAACTGTAAACCCAGTTACAGGCAATACCAAACCAAGTCAGCTTTAAGAATTTTTGCAAAGAAAACCAAATAGGACAAACTTGACTTTATGGAAAACTATCGTTAAGTAAAAGATGTGACATTTCTTCTTACTTGTCTCAAGGGAAGGCGAAGGCGGATTGTCTTTCATTTCGTTATGGTTGTTGTCTTCGTTAGGCCAATGTGGCGAGCTGTTTTGAAAGATTCCATACACATCGTGACAGATGGGACATTGATTGCAAAATGTAAGACTCTCCAAGAGACAGCTATTGCAGAAATGATGAGAATTGCAGAGTCTTTTTGCTCGGGCATCAGTTTGGTTGAAGTCAATTTTGCAAACAGTGCACTTTCCTGCAGTTGATACATCATCTGAAAAGGCTTACCAAAGTAGGTGCGATTAACAGTTCTTATATGTTTAAAGAACCCGACATGGTTTTTTGTTTAAAAACACCAGCAGTTTCGCTAAGTACTCGCTGTCTATTGCTCAACAGACAGTGAGTAGGTCACCCTATGAGATCGCAGCATTCGTGATAGCATACTGACTGATTTCGACTAATAAACGGACATTGAGAACGTTTTATCAGGCCAACAATATCATGATCAAAGTCTCTGCGTAGGATACTTTTAATAAAAACAAAAAACACTCCTCGTATAGACTTCTGGCCGCACAAACACGAAGGGTGTAATCTACACGACTTACAATTCATCCTCTAAGACTATAGGTGCTGAGCTCTGACGATATTAGAAATTTTGTACATGGAATTCTTTGTAAACATCTTCTTACTTCAAATTAGCAAAAACTTTCACATACATCAAAGGGACCTCCCTAGTCTCGCGCGGCCAAGAGTTATCTTTTCGTAAAACTAATCTATAAAGCCGAAAACAGACACAAAACATTTCTTACCAGTTTCGTTTGGTAATTGTAGTCTCGTTGTTTCTTTGGTTCCTTCTATAGCTAAAGAAAGTCCAGAGGGCTCTCCAGCTTTGCAAGTCTTGGTTGCGCACTTGTTGTTATTGACTTCGTTAGGAATTCCATTGGAGGTTTTTGTGCCCTGAGGAACGTTGGCAAGGTCTGCGGTTAAAGCTAAATTCTTCAACTGGTTAGTTAGCAGTTCAATAGGTTGAACTAGGTCATCAAACTGCTGGTCATCGGTTCCAATTTGAGTTTGGTAAAGTTTAAGTTTCGGTGAGACAGAAGGATGTGTTTCTCTCTCAATCTCTTTATCAAGATGCCCTTCGAATTCGTTGTCGGCAACTATTTCAGTTTTGGTTTTTTTGTTTAAAATGCTTTCCGATTCTTTTGCTTTTGGTAACAAATCCTCTTGAGGTCTTGAAAAGCAAGGGACAGGGACTTCTTTTTCCATTGCTACACTCAGAAAGACGGTAACGTCATTTTGCTTTTCAATTTCAATGGCTGGTAACTTTGTTTCAATAGTACTAGTATTCTGTTTTATCAGTTCTTCTCTTTCTCGCTCCTGCTCTTCATCTCTTCTGCTATCGTTAATTTCAATTGTTTGTGTTTGCAAGACTTCAAAATCTTTAACATTTCCAGGAACCTCTTTGAATCGCGTTTTCTCACTTTTGAATCTATCGTTATTGAAAAAACTGCTGATAAATTCCTCCTTGAAAACTAGAAATGTAGGGTCGTCTATGATGACAAAACGAATGTCATTTATTCCTTCGTAGGTCGAAGAAACACGGTTAGCAAACTTTATCGAGGCATCGAACAACACTTTTGCAGAAACCTCAGGCGGCATTCCAAAAATCCCAGCGCTGATTGGTGGAAAAGCAATTGATCTCATTCTGTACCCGGAAGCCATAAGAAGACTCTCTGTGATGGCGCTTGCTAAAATCTTCTTGCACTGAGCCGCTTTCTCTGCTTTCCATATTGGTCCAACAGCGTGGATAATTCCTTTACAAGGAAGGGCACCGGCCTTCGTCCATACAACACAACCGGGTTTTATCTGACCACGAGAGCGAATTATTTTCGAGGATTCGTCTTGAATTCCTCTTCCACCTCTGTCAACAATTACTTTAGCAACTCCTCCACCATGAAGCAAACGTCCATTGGCTGCATTTACAATTACATCAGCTGCCTCCATTGTAATGTCTCCTTTCGTAACTGAAAGTCTGATGCCGGTGATCGTCGTAAACTCAAACTTGTTTTCCTCACCGGAGCAATCATACTGAAGAGGCCTTGCCATCCTTGAAGGAACATCGTGTTCTTCCTGAGAAACGCTATTTTCAGGTACTTCAGAATTTGAAGAGTTCTTCGGTATTTTTAAATTTGTCTTTGTTTTTGTGCCCTCATTAACGTTACTAAAGCTTGTACCAGAACTGTCATTTACTGAGCTGCAAGACAAGTGGTTTATTTTTTCTTTTGGCATCAAACCATTCCCGTTTTTTGCGCTATTTAGCGCTAAGGGAACTTCCTCGTCAACATTTTTTGGAACATTTTCGCTTCTACGTTTATCAATACTTCCTACACTGTCTTCATCAGCACCGTGCCAGCTGGTCAAATGTTTGCTTTTCTTGTCGTCTTCAAGTAATTTTCCGATAGCTGTACGTGCTTTTGTTAGTTGCTCGAGTGAACCGGTTAAGAGAAAACCATCGGCTGCCTCGTGCCAGTCGACTTTGGCTTCAACTTTTACTTGTTCAAGTACTTTGTATAAGTTCCCGCCTAACTTGAATTGTAACTGAGCATTCAGTTTTGCAGTCACTCGTTCAAAGACCTATAATGATAAGCATGTAGTCAGATCAACAAGATTCACTCATAACTAACTATAGGTTAAGCCTCTGTTACACCGTTGAAATTGTGTGCAACTACGATGCGAACCAAGTTTCACCAGACGTTGCACCGTGTACCATCAAAGGTTGAAACTTGCTCGGGAACGTTAATTGGCTTGTGCAGCGTAGCGTAACAAGACGGACAAAATCACAAGGCGATGTTACACGATTAAACTCTTGTTTTTGTTTGCAACCTCGATCGTTGTGACTGTTGCAGAAAGCGGTTCTACTTTTCGTGAAGTTATCTCGCAAAGGAGAGTCAAAAGTTCCACAAAACCGACTATGTTGAACGACCTGGCGCCTGCTGAAACTCAGGCTTCGCATCGTTATTGCACACAAAATTCAGCTAAAAGTTTTAACGCGTTTATCTAAAGCATTGAAAATATGATTGGTTGTATATGAATCACAATCCATCAGGTCTTCAGCAAGTAAAGGCTTTTGAGAAAAGTTTTGCCCAAACAAATAATAACACTACTGTTACGAGGGCTTCTTCTTTGATACGGTATGCTTTTACTTCGACGAGGAGAAAAGCCTGGGAACGAGATTAACCGCTGCCACACAAGTTCGCAGGCTTTGTTGAAACGCTTCTTGCTGGAGTTACTATTTTTTCCGTACTCGGCCTTGTAGACTTCTTATACTTCTTTGAATTATCACCTAAAGTTGATTTTCCGATCCCAAATTTGTCGCTAAAAGCCTTCAATCTTGGTTTCGAGGGCCCCTCCCCCCCGTCCCCCTCAGATCACATGTTAATTATCAGTGAAAAGCTTCCGAATATTTCATATATCGAAAACGGCCGCTTGCGGGAGTACACAGTTGCTTTTAAAATTTTTTGTTTTAAATGAAAGTATTAAGGTTTTAAAATTCTAAAGTTAAAATACGTTCTTTACACTTGTAAGCTTTTATTTTCATACAAACTCTATCCAGAACCTTACCTGAAGTTTGTTGGGGTAACGCTCAACCTTTACTTCCGTTCCATTTATTATCTGTTTAGTAGCAAGAACCGACTCAACAACTGTCAGAAAAAAACAAAATTAAGTCCTTTTTATCTTCTTTCAACTTTTTTTTTGGGCCTCTGCCTTTCAGGAATGTTACTTGGAGTGGGTTCTTTCGGCGTTACTGAGTGACAGCAATGTACACCACCAATACCCACCCCCCTCCCCCCTCCTAATTAAAATCAGTGTGGACTTCTTACGCTCGTTTACAAAAACTACTGTACAGTTTAAAAAAATATACTTTTATAAAATACCATCTTGGGGACTATTAATAGCTAACCTTGATTACGCAGAAAGTATTCAAGATGTCAAAAAATAAAAACTGAAAAATTTAAATTAATTTTGAATTTATATATATATACTTAAAAGTCAGGTTTTTTTTCTTCTTCCTCTTTCGAGTCTTATTTTGGGTCTTTGCCTTTCAAGAATGTAACTTGTAATGGGTTTTTAACTGAGGCGTTATTGACTTCCCCCTCCCCTCTCCCGTCCTCTTAACAAAAACTAGTGCAGTGTCAGCAAAACCTTCCTATGCTCATTTACAAATACAATCGCGTACCGTTTACAAAAATGTACTTTTAGGAATACCATCTTGCAACTATTACTATTAATAGTTTAACTTGATGTACAAAGTATTCGAGATTTGTTATTACTACTAATACGTAATAATTGATATCGTTTTCAAATGATTTGTATTATAGATTTTGCAATAATCAAATTGCTACAGTTTTTCATGGGCAGCGGAACCGGGGGGCCGGGGGGACACTTGCCCCCCCCCAATAATTTGGTTGGGGGGTCAGGCCACCCAAATAATTTTTTGGTTAACCACAATAACTTTTGAATAGGAGTTTCAGATCTTATAACAAACTATTAAAATTTCCATTGTGCCCCCCAAAAATATTTTGCTTCCGCCGCAGATGAACCATTGTTATTTTGTTCGCAAAGTATTTTATTTCTTTTACTACTTGTTGTCAAGAAGCAAAAATGATCAGTGCCCTTTTCTTCAAAGGCCGATTGCGCTGTTAAAATTTTAACCCATTTTCTTGTTTCCAACCTTACAGAGAGAGACTTGAGCTAAAATTTCGGAGTCGACAAGTTTTTTCCTTGTAAAATCTAAACAGAACTATAGGAACCGTAAACTTTTGGTAAGAGAAGGGGGGCTGCATGGGTTCGAATTTTGGCTTAAACCAGGGTCAAAGTTAGCCAACAACTCAAACCCATGCAGTCCACTGGGATGAAAAATTTCACTGAAATCAGGCGTGGGGGTCACACCGACTGCCCTGGTGTTTGAACTGACAGACTGACTGGCTTTTCAGTTAGATAAAATTAAGAAAAAAATTCGGCTTATGCTTTGTTCGTAATTAATTCGGTAAAGATTTTTTTAGCATCGATCTGTTGTTTTCTTATTTGAAACCCTTCGGTTGTTACCCAGCGCACCGCGCGCCACGACAATCACCAAAGTATTCTCCAATTTGATTGGTCTATGACAGATTGACAACGTCAATCATTTTAGGTCACAAACGACACTTACGTGTTACGTACGTGTGTTGACTTATCCAAGATGTCAAAAAGAAGACAATACAAGTTTCCTTTAGTCGTTTTGGAATCTTAGAAGTTTAGAAAATGGCGAAGAAAGACAGAAAACATTCTAAAGAATATCAGAACTCTTTATCGACAAAGGGTAGCATCAAGTGTGCAAGCCCCAAAACCAAAATTTTGAAAAATACACGCTCCGAAGGTCAAATGGATGCATCAGATGTTATCAAAGAAAATGGTGTGCAGAGAAAATCCCTTGCTCCTGTTTTTGTCCCGAACAAATTCATGAGTGGTTTTGAGACTTATTCTGAAACAGTTAGGAACGGACCGGCTTCCCTGAGACCGTCAAGGTCAAAGATTAACACGGTTATTGCAAGAGAGAAACTAGAGGCAATGAAGGGTTTAGAGACGAAGGGAAGCAATCTAGAAGGTTTTGCCATTGAAGCAGTGACTTACAGACCTTCCAGACCTTCGCCGCCTTCTGGCACTTCTAGCTCTCTTCCAAGTGTCGAGAAGCTCTCATCCGAAGAAACTCTACCGCCAAAGAAACAGTCCTTGTTTTTGCCAAAAATTCAAAACTTTAGCAAAAAAAGCATTCCTCGGCTGACAGTCAAAGAAAAGTTCATTCCCGTTGGAGCGCCTCCATCACCACCGAATGTTCCTCGTGAGAGCTGTGATGTTAGAAAACTACCGCAAACTAATACTGGTTGTGTCAGCTTGTTGTCCCAGAGACAGCAAAACCAAACATGTTTAGTCCGAAAAGCTTCAACAGGGGAAGTAATAAGTCCGCCTTTGGATAAAACGACCCAAATGAAACTCCCAGTTCCTCCGAGCTTGCCCAAGTCAAAAGATCTTCTGTCAGTGAACTCGAATAACATCCGACACCGAAAAATCAAGATCCGGCAAAGAAGCGACTCTTTTAATGTGAATAAGTAAGCAAAGCATTAGCAGAATTTACTATACTAACAAAGGTAGTTTTTAGTAATTAATCTTAAATTAACCTACGTACATATTTTTCATGGATTTTATTTGAGTATCAAGCTCAAGTATTCACTGAAGAATTTTTTCATTTCGTACATGAATCTTGTTAAAGTATTTTGAAATTTTAACAGCAAATTAATGTAGTTATTTCTGAACTTGAGAACATAAACGTGGTTGCTAGAATTTACAAGACCAGTTTACTGAACTTTTTACCCATCTGTTTTTATTTATGACATACTGAGTAAAAACTGAACTTGATGGGTAAATAGTGCCAGATTAGTTTTCACAAAGATATACGTTTACAGAAACAGTAACAATTAAATTTGTTGCTCAACATTCGGAAAACAAACAGATACAAATTTGCTCGTGAAAACAAAGTAAGTAACTTTTTATCGAAAGTCTGTAAACAATGAATATGCTCAATCGGTCATTGTTAGTACCACCTATTACCGCTGACCACTGAGCTGCGCATTTTGCCCCAGTTTCACAACCCTCCCCTTCCCTCGAGCCCATTCCTACCTCACAATACCCAAGAGTTACTCCACAGAGCACACCTTTTCTTAACCAGTTTTTAGAAAATATGTTCCCTAGTGGTTTTATTCATTATTATGGCAACAAGCAGGAAAGGGTGGTGCTTGGTGGGAGAGAAATTAGGGAGGAAGGGAGGATGGGGTGTCTAAACAGTTAGTAAGTAAGTAGGTTAGCTAGTTTTAATTTGTTTGTTTGTTTGCATGTTTGTTTGTTTATAAGTTTGTATCCTATATGTTTAATCAGATAGGTGGGTGCTAGGTGGATACTGGATGGTTGGGTATATATGAAAGTGAGTGAGTGGGTGCTTTATAGGGCTTTTTTGGGGGGAGGGGGGTAGGTAGGTATGAAGATATTAGGGTACTGAGTGGGTAAATGGATTGGAGGGTAGATATGAAATGTAAATATGTTTAATCAGATAGGTGGGTTGTGGGTAGGTTAATGAATAGTTGGATAGAAGATGGAAAAAATATATTTGGGTGGCTTTAAAATGATTTTTAGTAAAGATTGGATGGGTGGGTAGGTAGATATGTAGAAAGTTAACTGGAATTATATGGGTGGGTATTATATAGGTAGATATTGGTAGGTATGAAGATGAGTGGGTGGCTAGTTTGTTGGTAGCTTGGGGGAAGGTGGGTACAAATATAGTAGGGAAGTGGGTGGGTACTGGATGGTTGGGTATATATGAAAGTGAGTGAGTGGGTGCTTTATAGATTTTCTTTGGGGGATTTGTAGGTATGAAAGTAGTTAGTGGGGTACTTGGTGGGTATATGGACTGAATGGGTGGGTAGTGTGCTCTGGGGGTAACTCCTTGGAGAAGGATGAGGTTCGGGGGAGGGAAGGAGATAGTAAAATATTAAAATATTCAAACCAATTTTTAAAGCAGAAATTTAGTGGCTAAATTTTTCCTTTGTCGCTTAGGTTTGCTTACTAATGAAATGAGGGGTAAAATGTTCAGACTTTACTTACGCTAAACGTTTTTGATCTCAGCTTAATTTACTCACGAGCAGTTTGTTAGACACAATCTGACTACCGATATTGTTTTCACAATGTTATCCTTCTTTGTTACTTCTTAATCCTGCCTCCAGCTAGGCAAGGTGAAAAGTAAACTTTTCTCACGGATTTCATTTGCCAAATACTTTCATTAACGTTAAACTTTGAAATAACTCTTGAAACGTTCAACCAATAATTGACATGTAACTTTGTCTTCCACTCATATTTTTCTGCATCTCAGTATTGCCTTCCATAAATATTAAAGATTAAATTTATGTACAGTATAGATAAAAGAATTTGAAACGATTATTTTGTAGTATTTTGATATTTTATATTTCAACGGTTCATAGTCTTTGTCTTTTGAAAATTCAAATACCCATAGTGACCTACCTCTGCATAGTGCTTGGCTGTTACAGTTTTTAAACATTATATGTTAAAATAATCTAAGGTCTATAACGATAGAAAGTATATTTCCATGAAAACATGTCTATTTCAATGTTACCATACAATAAATGTGTAAAACTGTCGAATATTTTGCTGTTTTTTACATCCTCAAAGTGAGAATTTTTCAATGATAAGAAGGAAATCGGTAATGATAGTCTCAGCTAAAGAGTACCAGTGTTTTGTCGTATACCCCGGGAAGGAGTGTAAGGGGAGAGGGCCGGGGACTCTCAACTTCTTGAGGCGAGGCCGGGGGATTCTCATCGTAAAACTTCAACAGAATCCATGAAAGGTACCACCCTAGGCGCCCCTCTGGTCGATTTCAAACCCTAAGAGGTACCATCCAAAAGGGTACATAAAGACAACATTTCTATCAGTTCAATGAACCTAAGAAAATATTAACCGCATCAAACATTTTCCACTCCCGCTTGAATTGCCGATACGCGACTGTCTCTGTTTGTATACCACTGAGGAAGTCTTAAAAGGCACCAAACTTTATGCAATTCAAAGACTGTACCAAATCCTCGAATTCGTACCTCTAAAAGATACAACGAGCATTTCCGTCCCAAAACGTTTTGAGTCCCCTCGGGATCTTTTACAACCACCCTACCAATGTTAAACCATGTAGTGTTGTAACAGCGACCAGATGATTGACAATTAGTATTGATCTTTTGTGCACGTCATTGAGATGATTTAGAAGACTTGGGAATATGAATATATAGAGACAGAGATAGAAATAGAGAGATCAAAGTGTGAGCGCATGTATCGTTTGTTAGCATAAAGAATCAAGAAAAACCCATATCCGTATACGAGTCTTGGTACACAACATTAGCGACGAGGATATCAAATATATAACGGCCGCTGTCAGTGGGATCGCGCAGTTCATGCAAGTTTTATCTGAAGAACATTTTAATTTTAATGTATTAGAAGTTTAAGTCAACACGTTTTCAAGATATTTTTGTATTTTGTTTTTTTCCCTTATTTAATTTTCCCTTTACAGAATACTTTTTTAAATAAATATTCCAAAAATAAAGAAAATTCACTGACAGATCTTAGAAACATATGTCCGATGCATATTTCAACAAAACGCGACCGTTTTACCGATCTTTAAAAACAATACAAAAAAGGCCACATGTGGTACACCAAATACGGAGTCAATGTGACGTAGATTAAGGACATGACGTCAATATGACGTAACTAAGAACACTGCTCCTCGTAGAGTGGAATGTATAATGCCGAGATGTGTTAGAGCTTAATTTTCGCAATCTGTTTCTTTAAAACTTTCCTCCTCAGACAGAGTAATTTTTATTTTGACGCAAATCTACGCAAATTCCTTAATCTACTTCATAGTGAGCCTGTGATCAGCGACAAAGCTTGACCAAATAAATGTGAAACTAAAAGCTTCGTAAAAAAATCGATTTTTGTTCAAATCAAAAACGTTTTTGTAGATGTTCATTTTAGAAAATGTTCTTTCAGACAAGCCAAGAAAAAATAAATGGTTATGGGGACTTTTAGATTACAATCTAAAGGCGAATCTATGATTTATAAATTAATGGCGAATTAATGATTTATTATAGAAAGAAGAGTAAGATGCACATAGTATAATTTTGCTATTTTTCAAGATTATCTATTTGTGTTCCTATTCCTTCTTTGCTCTCTTCCGCTTGTATTTTTTTTTAAGCAAACAACCTTTGCCTCTGTTTTTTTCTTTTCCGATTACTTTCACCTTGAATTAAAATAAAAACAAAAAAAAGTTAGTATGATTAGTATTGTATCACGTCTTATTGTGGGACTGAAAGTTTGTCTTGATCAAACAAGAGATATTACCTCACATTTGTCTTTGACAATTTCTGTTCAAATATTTTAAAGTTTTGGATAGCTACCGCGCCTAACTGTACAAACAGGAAGTTATTTCCACCAAATATGTTGATGTACACAATCGCGCAAAACAGCCACGGTCACAAAGATATTTAATTCCTGTCTTTCTATGAATAATTTATTATGGCGGAAAAGTATGCATAAAACCATTTTCATTCAAAATGTGTAAAAAGGCTATGCATGATCTTGCGTTGCAGACAGTTGGTAGATAAATAAGAATTAAATATTTTGATTACTCAGATTCATTTTTTTGGTTATACGACACAAAAAACCTTGAATTATCAATCGTCATACGTAAAGCAAGATTTTTTTGCATTACCGAGTGAACAAATTTGTCAACTTTAAGTCGGTTATCTCAAAGTCTTGCAAAAATAATGTCTCTTTTGCATATGAAGTATATGTGTGTATATACTGTTTTTTCCTTTAATCTATTTATTAGGTAACGAGTAATAACAAAGCATTAACTGATATTTTACCTTTTCTGATGTTAAATAAACTATCAGGTCCTGACGTTCTCTTTAAAAATAAAATCAGAAAAAAAATCAGCCAGTACTTCAAGTTCTTTTATTAAATCTCAGGAGACATTTTCATTATAAGCACTAAATAAAGAACTACCTGAGATTTTGCTACTTGAAAACAAGCACAAACGACTGGGTGAGTGCTTTAACAATACTGTGACAGGAAATGTCTGACCAACAGCCTGTACTCCACCAGTGCAGTACGCCCAGCTGAGTTCTCCAATGGTACAGTACAGCCCAGCCGAGTTCTCAACCAGTACAGAACGCCCAGCCGAGTTCTCAACCAGTACAGAACGCCCAGCCAAGTTCTCCACCGGTACTGTACAGCCAAGCCGAGTTCTCAGCCTGTACAGAATGCCCAGCTGAGTTCTTAACCAGTACAGTACAGCTTCGCGGAGTTCTCCATCGGCACTGTACAGCCAAGCTGAGTTCTCCACCGGTACAGTACAGCCCAGCCGAGTTCTCAACCTGTACAGTACTGCCCAGCCGAGTTCTCAATCAGTACAGTACACCCAGCCGAGTTCTTCACCAGTACAGAACTGCCCAGCCGAGTTCTCAACCAGTACAGTATAGCCAAGCCAAGTTCTCAGCCTGTACAGTACGCTCAGCTGAGTTCTCAACCAGTACAGTACAGCTTCGCGGAGTTCTCCATCGGCACTGTACAGCCAAGTCGAGTTCTCCACCAGTACTGTACAGCTCAGCCGAGTTCTCCACCAGTACAGTACAGCCGAGTTCTCAACCAGTGCACTACAAGCCAGGCCGAGTTCTCCAAAGTAAAGTAGAGTACAGCACAGCTGAGTACCACGTACCTTTTCCGTATGTATCTTTACAAATTCTGCTTTTTTCATTTCGTCATTTGCAGTTTCAGTTTGTTCCTCTTGCTTGTTAGCATCTTTTTTAAGGTTACTTCAAATTTCTTTTCAATTTCCTTTCTTGCTATCTTTTGTCTTTATCATCAATGCATGTTTATTTCTTTTCTTTTTGTGTTTCTTTTCCCTTTACTTCTCATGTTTTTGATCAATGTCTTCTTTTTATCTCTCATTTTTCCTTTACTGTTTTCCATTTTCTCAGTTTTCCTGTTTTCAGAATTGCTATTCCCTTCTTCCTCATTGGGGTTCTACTCCTTTACTGTTTTCTGTTCTTCTTCTCTTTCATATTTTTTCTGTTGCTCTTCACTTTTCTTTTCTTCCTTGCTTCTTGCTTTTACTTCTTCTCAGCTCATTCTTTTCTTTTTTTCTTATTTCATCGGTTCCTTCTTCACTCATCATTTTTCTTTTATTTGAATTTTAAATGTTCTTCCAAATTTCATCCATGGACTTTTGTTTATTTACTCTCTTATGTTCTTCTTCGTCCCTTTCGTCTTCTTTCTTCTTCTCGTCGAATCTTTTTTATTCCTCGTTTTCCGTTTTTCACCAATTCTCGCCTTCTTGTTCATTTTTCTTTTTCCCGTTTTTTCCTGTTTATTTACCTTCCCTTCTTCCACAGGGTTTTGTTCCTTTTCTTGCATTGTCATCTGTTCTTCTTGTTCCCTTTCGTCTTCTCTCTGTTTATCTATGTTATTTTCTAGTTGCTTGTATTTCTTAGCTTTCCCCTTTATCCCTTCTTGTCGCACAATTTGCTTTTCCCCCTCTTTTTCCTGTTGCTGTTCCTTTCCTTTAGCTCTCCCTTTATCTGGAGATTGTTCCACTTTACTCTCTTTTTCTGATTTTTTGGCTTTTCGTTTGCTTCTTTTTCTTTTCACTGCTCCTCTTCATTCTTCTCCTTCTCTGTCACTTGTTGTCTATCTCAGGACTGATTCTTTTTTTGTTTAAGTTTCGCACTCCAATTTCCTAAATTCTTCCATTTTCTGTCTCATCTGGGCATCTAGTCTCCACTGTACAGCTTCCCTTGCCCGTATCCTTTGTCCCTCGATGCTCTCTTTGGTATTTCAAGAGTTAATCTTTCTGATGTCTTGTCTCTTTCTTTTCTCACATCTTGAACTTCTCTCTCATTTTCATTCGCTTCTTCATCTCTATCTGTGGCCGATTCCATTGCTCAATCTCTATCTTTGATAAACCCATGGATTTCTTTGTCTTTCCCTTTCTCTTTATCCTCTCCCATCAAAAAATTCTTGTTCAACTATTTTGTCTCTTTCTTCTCCCATCTCTTCAACTTCTTTTTCTCTTTTATTTTCGCTGTCATTTCCATCAGTTTCTTGTTCTTTTGTTTCCTCCTGTTGTTACATGTGGGAAAATATTATCTAACAATTTTATTAAATTGTGTATGAAAAATCTGTTTGCATTCTAAATGCTCAGTAGAGGCAATATTCAAATCAAATACGTTCCAGTTCAAGTGGACTGATTGTAATTATGGAAATTACTACGTAATATCTACACCTATTTATACAGACAATTTTTTTTCTTCACCAAATATCATAAGCTAATGATACTTAATGCCAACTGTTCAAATGAGACTTTACAAGATTTACATTTAAAGGACACACATATGATAGTAGCACTAGCAGGAAGAAATCTGGCTTTCAGTGGCTGTTGGAACTGATGGATGTATAAACCATTTCAGTAACACATGTAGTAAATACATGTATAGTTGCTCAATACTTTAAACATTGCAAAATCCTTTAATAATCATAGCAAGCTTGTGATTTCTCATATGGGTTTTTTGTTTCGATTGAAGACAAATAGTAAATTTCTTTTGTTTCTGAGGTGACTTTTCATTTCAAATGAGGGTTCAATAACACACTATCATTATGAATATGTACAGGTATACATACTAGCTAGCTTCTAAGCATATTTTTATTACTTGCATTACATGTACCGTTCTGGAGCAAATCAGAGAAAAAGAAACATTAGAAAAGTGAACAAGTTATTATCATAGTTTTCTTTACTTCATTATTTTTCACTTTATATT
>JAOBRD020932788.1:0-12359 GCA_027575215.2 Hydrozoanthus sils | reverse complement strand
CTACTTCTCACTGCAATTGCAAGATTCTTTCGTCTGTTTGACTAATTTAGTTGCAGTTTTTTTCCCTGAAAGTCTATGATTAACAAAACGGATGAAGAACAACATACTTTTGAGAAGTGTAGCCCTGGATAAGTTAAGTAAATGGGTTCTCAAGTTCGCCCAATTTTGGAAGGGCGTACGCTTTTACACTTACAGAAGGCAATTTTTTCTTGGGTTTTGTCAAAACTCCAGGATGTATTCATACTCGCCTTTACTCCAGGATGTAAGTATATTAGGTTTTACTTTGCTAAAGTTCATGAGCAAAAAACAGATTAAAAATTCTCTCTTGCGCCCAAAACAAAGATTCGAACATTCTATAGGACGTTCCCTCCGTTCAAAAAACTAAAAAAATAAGCCTTTCAAACTGTAATTTAAAAGGCGGTGCCACATCGTCGTTGGTGTTATCGTTCTTGTTTGGTTAAGTCACTAGTACTCTTTGATTTAAAGTATAAGCATTAAATCTTTGTCGACAGGTGGTTAGATTTGCTTCTCTCAAGGCTTGTATACTACACCAAAGCGTTCCTGCAGAACTCGTCTCAAGACCGCACTGAGGTTTATTCCAGAATGGCAGAAACCTTTCGAAGGTTGCTTCAGTTAGAAATTCATCAACAAGAAGCGATGGCAGATCTACGAAGACATATGGAGGAAAACGTGTCTAACGCTGTTAAACGGCTGAGAGACTATCTGATGTCTGACAGTGTCAAGAAAGAATTCTGTCAATGGACACTAGCAGAAGTGCCTCCAGCTGAAAACTCTTGGGAAGTTATAATGTGTTCTGTGGAAAAGTACATCAAGTCCCGTTTGCAGAACTACATTCAAGATTGGGAGGAAAGAGAAGGGGTGTTCACTGACTGCAGGGAGTCACTCAAGCGCTATTTCCTAAAGAAATACAACATCTTCGAAGAGAAATTGCAAAGTATCGAGGCTGGTGTTGTCAAATCAAGTGATATCAACGATGATCCGATGACAACACTTGATTTTTACTTCGAACCTCTACCTGTCGGTGCTAAGGTAATAATTGGAGTTACTTCACCGATATGGATTCCACTAGGAATTGTTGCCCTTGTGGTCGGCGTTCCTGTTGTTGGTGTAATGGCCATCAAAGAGAAACTCGCAGAAAAGAAAAAGATCAAGAAATACATGGACAACCCTTGCACCTTCATGGAGAAAGAAGCCAGACGATTTCTCGATGAAGTCAACCATGTAGACGTACTCAACATATTTGTTGCTGCACAGCTGGAAGATGCCACTGTTTGTCTGAAACAGATAGAGGCACGAATTCCTGGATTAATCGCAGCTGGTAAAAAACTGTGCCAAGAACTGCAAGATGAGGTCCGCTCCCAAGAGAAGATTTTCAACTTGTACAACCCGATTTTGGAAGAAAGTACAGCACTACAGGGTAATTTGGGGATGTTTTCCGTTCGAGAGATTCGTCCCCTGGAACTTAACAGCGAGGATGTAGAGTGGCACGAAGACGAAGAGCATCTTCTTGGTCGAGGGGCATTTGCTAGTGTTTACCGTGGAGAACTTCGCAAGAAAAAAGGTTCAGAACACATCAGTGTAGCTGTAAAGGCCTACAACCACGTGCTTAGCACGAGCAACGTGATGCAGTTTCTCTCAGAAGAAGATGCTCTCAGGTTGGTCTTTTGTATTTTTTTTTTAAATCCTAGGAACCATTATGTTCTGGAATAAACCTTGGTGATGTACATAATAATAAACTTTCACCTCCTGACCAAAATTGCAACAAGTCTTAGCCCAAATAATTAACATCCAATGTTCACACAACTTTAAAAATCAGTTAAAGTTTAATATACCAACTAAACGAACAAAATTAACAATGTCTAGATATTTTTGCTTGCCCATTCATTTTGATACTGTGGACTTTTCTTACTGCTACGCATCAGGTTTCATCAAAATATTTTGAACCAAGCTCTTTGCACTTTCAGTTAGGTAAGAACATCAAGTTTACTTATACTGAAAGAGACTTGATATTCTTGCAACAACTTTAATCATCAAAAATGATATTCACACAATTCATAACAACACTATTTGTCCTGTCCGAAAACTGTAAAATTCCCCGTGAATATAGTTAAAACACACGGTTTTCATATCTATTCAAAACTGGTCCAAAAAATCCATGATATTTTTCAACGGCTTATTATTAATTGAGTCAAATTGGTTCTTGGTTCAAAAGCGCAATGTATGTTATTATTAGTTATTTGACCAAGTTCAAAAGGGAGTATAAGGATATGTAAATTTTGTATTTTTCCACAAGTTCTCAAATTATTTTTGAACCAAAATCTTGTTTAATAGAAAATTTCAACATCCTAACATCGTAAGTACTACGGAAGTGTCTTTCGAAAGAGTAATGAAGTACAAGTACGTGCCTATCTCATCATGGAGCTGTGTCGAGCTTCTCTGGCTTGTCAAGTGTTTAACGACGTAAAAGAAAACGTCCCAGCAACATCGACATCAGAACTGCCAATAAAACGAGCGTTTTCTTGGTTGGAACAAATTGTGCGTGCGTTGATACATATTCACCAAAAAGGTTTCATACATCGCGATTTAAAGTTGGAGAACATTTTGGTGAGTAGCATTAACAACAAAAGTTCCGGTAGAAACAGTTATTTTACCAACCAAAGACTTTGAATCAAACTTTTACAAATTAATTCGTCTAATGTAACATAATCCGGAATCCACAATCGTTGAATCCCAGAAAAATTAAACCATAGGAATCAGGAATCAAAAGAGTTCAGAATCTGGAATCTACTGCTTGATAGTTCATGCAGTTTCCATAAGATTTTAGAACAGGACGAATAAGAACCGATTTAAAAAAATTCAATAAAACAAATGCCGCCACAAAAACACAGAGAAAAATGAAGACAGGTGAACATGACAGTGTTATTCGAACGAGAGAAAGTACACTGCAAAAACAATGCTTCTGAAAGTTTCTGAAAATTTAGAATTTCATTTTCAGTTATTTAGTCTTATCTTAGAATCCGGAATTCTGAGGGCCTAAATCCGGAATCTAGGAGGTTGGAATCAAAAATGCAGAACCTCAGTGGACTCTGTTACATGGGGCGAGTGTAATTTGTGGGAAACAGTTACATAATTTGAAGGTATTTTAAAACTTTCACAGCCTGTTGCACCCATCCAAGAATCATTACTCGAGACTTGTTGGTAAAATATGAAGGAATAGACTGCGTTTTTTTTTTCCTGTGTGTCTCACAAGTTTCTCCACCTATCCAGATGGAGTGCGCTGAGTCATTGTTCGTTTGCTCGGGTGTTATGTGAGCTTTTGGCGACTTTAGTGCTATTTTTTAGTGGAAGCAGAGAGTGTTCATTTAGTTTTTGCACTTAACACAAAATGTTTGTTAACACGGACCACATATGCATTATCTTGTACTCAGATTAATATAGAAACATTGGCTGTCAGATTTTTCTAGTTCTTGGCTGTTGGTCTCAGTTTATTTCTGAACTCATACATGTTCCCTTACTGGCCTTAGTTAAAACAGGATTCATGTTTTTTTCTTGGTATGTGCTGAGTACTCCAAATGTTACAGTGAACAAGTACTTATAGAGTTACTCGAGTTAAACTATAGTTGACACAAGTGACTAATACTGTCAGTATTGTACATTCAGTTCCTCCATGGAGGTTAGGTAACAAGATGATATTAGAATATCTAATATTACTGTTTAAGTTGAAGTTAACAGTTTTCCAAAAGCCAGTAGCTCCACTCTAGGAAGCTTCGTGATTGGGTTTTTCAATCCTGCATCGATGTCCGAGCTCTTCAATATAAACGTGTCGAAATTTACTGATTTGTTTCGAAAACATGGTTGCCGTTCAGAGTTTTGACAAAAAGCGACTTGTTGGGCGCGTAACACGTTATCTGTTGTAATGAAAGTTAATCATTCTCTCTATTGTTTAGGTGTCAGAAGACGGGCAGATCAAAGTCACTGATGTTGGCTTAGCGAAATCTGAAAAGGACGTACTGCGTACATTGTGTGGTACACCTGTGTACATGGCACCCGAGGTTCTTGCTCAATCGAAGTACGACAACAAAACTGACGTCTATAGTCTCGGAATAATTATGTGGGAAATTTGGTATGGTCTCAAAGCGTTCCACGAGGTTTCCTATCAGGGGTTACCGCAGTTTATTGCATTTATTTATGACGGTGCGCACCCAAGGTCTTGTAAGCGTGGTGTCGAAACCCCTCCACCTCACAAATGGCAGCACCTGATGGAAAAGTGCTGGGAAAGGAATCCCGACAAACGTCCAACAGCCAACGAATGCTTGAAAGCATTGCAAAACGGTTACTAAAATGATTTTCAAGAAGCCAGAACATCTGATTTTCAAGAAGCCTTGAACAGTTTTTGTGTGGATTTGTATACAAGCAGGGTTTTAAGCTTGAGCCTATCAAATGTAGGGTTCCAGCATCTTAAGGCCTTCCTTATTGTTCGAGTTCAGTTCTTTTGGCACCAATAAACTACGCCCCGTAGCTGGTTAGTATTTGGTCAACAGATAGGCTGTCAAGTGTAGATAATTTTTCCCAGTTAGCCAGTATCATGCCATGTACCAAGTGAAATCAAACTTGTAGCTGCGAGAAAGACTATTCAAGTAAAAAACGTAAATAGTGAGTTTTGAAGATAAAGTTTATGCTTAGATATTAAATGAGTGAAAAACGCGTTTATGCAAGAAGAAAACTGATAACACAGCTTTGAAGCAAGGGCAGTTGGCTAGATCTCGGAAAGCCACGGATTCTTGGCCAGAAGACCATTAGTTGAATCTTGGTCACAAGGCTAGGACTAAACTCAAATGTATTCCGAGTAGATTTCGTATCCTCAATTTCTAATCTTTGAACAAGAAGCACATTGTCCAATCGGAATTCATTTTATGTTTCCGTTTCCAGAATGTCTTAAGCGGTTAAGCCAATAAAAAAAAAAGCACTTGCTCGTTTCAATGCAGACGCTCGGTTGTAGGCCCCGTGCTTTTGTCTGTTTTCTCGTGTTTGAAAAGCAAATGAAACACTCGCCCTTGTTTTTCATTTATTGCTTGATAGTATGAACTAGTCCTTGTTAAAGTCCTATATAATCAGCTCTAAGGCCTAAGAGCAGAACTATGTATTGATGCCAAGTAATGGTATAAGTTTACGCTTAAAACTTGATTTAAAACCAATTAAGAGTTAAGGCATTTTATACTGGGTGATAATAGGTAAAGGTGTACATAAGAACTTTGCAAACCGTAGCTGGCTATAATATCTGAATGATAGAGTGAGTTTCCAGTTGTATACGATACCACCTACAAATACCTAACTCGACTGCCATCTTGGAAAATTAACCAGCAAAAGAGATTTGGAACAAGCTGGAACGTTTTGTGCAGGGAATGGGCAAAAGGAATACTTTATTTTATCACGGAAAAAAAACTCAAGGGTACTTACAAGCTTTTATGGCGTTCTCAAACAAACTGAATGAGTGATAGACATAAATAGAAATTTGAAAATTCAAGTTAGTTCGCTATGTAGCAAAGTGCTTTGGGCTTTCTTTATTTCTCAATAAGGGTTTTCACAGTTAGGGGAAACCGGCCAGCCGGCTTTGGTTTTGGCAGCAGTTTCCGTTGACCAAAAGGCCAACATCAACTTTAGCCTCAGCCAAGCGGGACGGTCCTTACTTCACAAGAGTAGAGTCTAAAAAGCTGCTAATTTCAAGTCACGTTTTCCTTTATCATTTGCAAACAAAAGAACTTACAACAAAAGGTCACCGCGTGCTCCGACAAAAGATTTAAAGAACAATTGGTTTTGCAACGTGACACAACTCCCCCCTTTGCGAAGACGCACCCTCGCGGCTTAAAAATATTGAAAATATGGTAGAAGGATTTATTTGCAAATGATAAGATTATGACCGTATCTCAAAGATAATTCTTACATGTTGAGAGTACAAGTTAGCTTATCTGGAAATTAAGCTAGTTCATAGAAAATTCTAACAACAATTACAACAAGTCCGGTTAATTTTCAAATGAAAGTCACGTCCATAATCTTATTCCCCTGCATGCTTGTTTCTGATGTTTGACGGCAGTAGGCACCCAGGTAAATCCCTCCCAAAATTCGATCTGTTAGCAAGTTATTATATCCTTTTTTCTTTCTGTTAATTATAACTGTGTAAACTTCAAACAAATGTCCGAGTTCAGAAACAACAATTTCGGTGTGCTACTCAGTTTATTCAGTGTCACTAACAACTCAGAATGCTCATCTTTTTTTTATATTTTTCGTTCGTTCTGTTGGTTGAATGACAACCGGCACTTCTGGGTGTCATAAACACCAAAAGCTCTACCCAAGTCACCGACCCAACTCGGAGCGCTCAACTCTTAATTTAATTTAACTCCAAAATATTCGGGCTATCAAGCTGGTCTTCATTGAAATTGATTTACCCTTTCAAACTCTTAACAACATTTCCATATTGACGACTTCAAAATTCTCAGTTTTTAACAAGAAATATTCGTAATTCGGCTGCTCAACTTCTTTCAAAATTACAACCGATAAATCTTCATAGTTCTTATAATTACTCTCATCTTTATTCTTATAACGTTTTCAAAAATTTGTAATATATATCACTTAATGCAACCCGAGTCTCAGTTAATTCAATTTCAAAAATCTCCCGACGCTTAAATTTTTAAATGCGTTCTTTGTCCGTCCAAACTATTCAGACCGTGTCCCCGAGAGATGAAACTGAATTCCGCTCGGGTTTTACTTTTGGTTTCTGCTGGTTCGACGCCGAATTTCCGTTCTACTTAAATTTCCGAACGTCCACTAGACGTTTCAACAATGACTACATTGTAAATTCTGATTTTGCGCGAAACCCAGCGTTTCGTTCTGCCAATGTTAGCGTTGTCCTCAGCGGATCAATAAGAATTTTGCAAGATATAAGCAATTCTCGCAACCAAATGCCAATATTTTATTTAGACTGACTGGTTCTAGAGTATTTCAAAACGTTGTAATTTTCTCAAATGAACACCAGTCTAACTGTGTTAAATCTGAACATGAAAATCAAGAGGATATCGTTGTCAGTATAATTAGTAATATGGTCTACCGATTCTATTTTTAGGCATATTGTGTCTGAATCGCCAATATACAAATTATAATGCTGCTTCGAGCAGTATTTCACAGATAGTCTGCGTGCAGACTCGGCCATTCTAACGGCTATTACTAGGCGGTTAAAATAAAAATTAAGCGGCTATGCGTTGATTTTTTCACAGATTGACTTGAATACTTCTAACCTGTCACAATCTCGCTTTTTGTTCTACGAATAAATCAACGACTGCGTTGGTATCTACAAGTCAATGTTAATGTTATTACCCGACGGCCATTCCAAAACTGTTGCCCATCTTCAACGGCAACAACTAAGATTGGCACATTGTGGGTTTAGAAGTCGACAGAAAAACATTCAAACATCTGTCAAGTGAAGTCCTTATTTTTTCAACTGAATTCAAAACATAGAGCCGTGTTTTGATTTATTCTTAAAAGTTGTTTTCGTTTTCTAGCGACTGTTTGTTTAAGTTAATGAATTATTTAGACCAATACTTAATTAAGATTAAAATTTTCAAGATGCTAAAGGTAACCATAGAAGCAAAACTTTTTGGTACCAGATAGCAACTAAAGATAAGTGTCGACGACGAGCTAATCATTATCGGTTAAGTTTTGAAATTTTTAAATGCAAACAGATATAAAAAGACAAGGTTTCAAAAATATCTGCCGGTTCTCAAAGTGAGTCTTGATTTTGCGCGAAACGGAGCGCGCAGTTCTGCAAATGTTGTTCTTAGCGGATCAACAAGAGATAAGCACTTATCACAACCAGTGCTAGCATTCTATCTAGACTGACTGGTTCTAGAGTATTTCAAAGCGTTATTTTTTCTCAAATGGATACTAGTCTTAGTGTGTTATTTCTGGACATGAAAATTAGCAAGATATCATAGTCAGTATGATAGTTATGGTTTACCGATTATATTTTTAGGCATACTGTGTCTGGATCGCCAAAACAAATTACAATGCTCCTCGAGTAGTATTTCATGGATACTCTGCGTGCAGACACCAGTCGCCGCTCGGCCAATATAACGGCTATTACTAGACGGGTAAAATCAAAATCAAGCGGCTATGCGTAGATTTTTTCACAGATTGACTTGAATACTTCTAACCTGTCACAATCTCGCTTTTTGTTCTACGAATAAATCAACGACTGCGTTGGTCTCTGCAAGTAAATGTTATTGTTATTACCCGACGGCCATTTCAAAACTGTTGCCCATCTTCAACGGCAACAACTAAGATTGGCACATGGTGGGTTTAGAAGTCAACGTAAAAACACTCAAACATCTGAAGTCAATATTTTGTCAACTGAATTCAAAACACAGAGTAGTGCCGAGTATGAGAAATATTTCGTGTTTTAATTTATTCTTAAAAGTTGTTTTCGTTTTCTAGCGACTGTTTGTTTAAGTTAATGAATTATTTAGACCAATACTTAATTAAGATTAAAATTTTCAAGATGCTAAAGGTAACCATTGAAACAAAACACTTTGGTACCAGATAGCAACTAAAGACAAATATCAACAAGGAGCTATTCATTACCAATTAAGTTTTCATGCTTTTAAATGCAAACAGATATAAAAAGAAACGTTCGAAGTCACACTGGCCGCATCCCAAATCCAAATTTAAGATATGTTGAAAACACTGAACAACGCGTGTAGGAAACTATACATTTTTGGATGAAAATGACTGTATTACGCTGCATTATAAAAAATTGCGAGATATATATAGAAATTCAGCTTAAAATAGCAGAATAGATCGATCACATTACTTATGGAAAGCCGTGCATAGCACAATCCACAAAACTTACAAAGCAAAGTATATCAATCAATAGAATATTATTGTGTTAAAAAAAGGAAATAAAATGCAATATTACCAAATAGATTTGAATCATGGACAATCAGGTATATACATTTAAAGACGTACAATTATTTACATAGTTTTCTCACGAAGTTCAGAAGCGTGTCATCAAGATTTTAAAAGGCAGTAGGCCCCTGGCTGTGAAAGCTTCAAAGACGCTTCTTTTAATAAAAATAAATCTTCAACCGACTTCATTTCCATATTGTTATTTAACCGACTTCATTTCCATATTGTTATTTAATCCAACTAAACGTAGAAGCATAATAACACAGTTGGAAAAGCAGCGACAGAAAAATGCAAACTTAGTGCTGCAAGTTAGAAGAGGATAGTTAACTCAACATGGCTCGGTCTAAAAAAGACAGCGAGCTTCATCTCCAAGATATTGAGAGTATCGATGACTTGGGCAAAATGTTTCAAGTTATGACAACCCTTGGTCTTTCACCCATGGGACATAAGAGTATTGATACAATGAAGAAAGCAGCGAGGGAATTTCTCACGGTATCCAAAGACTCGGCTGAGGAGACAAACCAAGTAAGAAAGTGTAAATAATCTGATATATAGAACTAATATACCTGAACGCCCTGATATATAGAAATAATATACCAGATGGCCCCGATATATAGAAATAATATATCAGAATGCCCTGATAAATAGAAATAATATACTAGAACGCCCTGATATAAAGATATTATATACCTGAACGCCCTGATATATAGACATAATATACCAGAAAGCCCTGATATATAGAAATAATATACCTGAGCGCCATGATATATAGAAATGATATACCAGAACGCCCTGATACATGGAAACAATATCTACCAGAACGCCATGATGTACAGGAATAACATTTCATGGGATGGAGGTTTAAATGAGGGTTTAAATAACTTCGTATATGAACCCAAAAGTTTCTGAACATTCATATGTTGGAATTTTCCATGATCGACTTTCCCCTAAACTAAATTGCAATTGGATTACCAGCTTTCTTGTTTCGCTTTCACGTGTCAGATTTTAATTCTGTAATATCAAAAGCGAACAAATAAACACGAATATTGTTTTACCAGTTTCGATTACAATCAGTTCAAGGCTGGCAATATCTTGAACTATTTGAGAAAATATTTTGGTAACGACATCAATATTGTGTTATATAGCTGAGTGACAAATAAAAACTTATGTATGGATTCATCTAATGTTACTTTGTTAAGAACGAATCGTTTATTTTAGTTTAGTTTTGTATGATCGATGAAGTTATTTTCATGATCCCATGCTAACAAATTCAAATCAAGACTGTAAGTTAAGTTGTTGAGTGGGGAAACCTGTTAGGTTTTCTGATTACCCGCCCCGAGGTAGCAAGTAATACACACGTACACACACACATCTAAGTTTTCTTTTGCTCAACTCCTCTCCCACCTAAGAATTTCCCCTTAGGGCAACCCATCGACTGACAAAACAGTCTAACTTTGAATAGATTCTATTATAGCCTAGTCGTGCGTTAACTGAGTGTGTTTCTTGGTCCATGGGTCCTTTCAGTCAATCTTTGTCACTTCATTCACTCGTACTCTTCCCATCAATGGCTATCCAGAAAGTTTTCTACTTCAGTTTTCTACTTTCTAACCTCTGACGTACTACCAATTTAGCCTTTCAGAATCATTTCAGACGCTAGAAGAAAAGACGCTCGCAGGTGCCGCGAGATGTTAAGCATATATGCAGATGTAGAGAAATGTTATAGAAGACTCGATGATAAGACAACCAACTTGATACAGCAAAATCTTGGTGACGTTGGAGCAAGGATTGCCAACCACAAGAAACGACTTGAACGGGACAAATATGTCCTTCTCATTGCAGGTATGAGCCACCTGTTGCAGCTAGATCAAATTATTGTAAAATATCTTATTTTTAGTTATGCAAAACGGCGAGCTACTTCTATTAAAATAAGGTTTGAACTGAGGGGCGTTTTAGTAGGTGGAACTGTCTCAGTAAGAGAATTACAGAGGAGATACGTAATATCTGATCAAGGATGTAGTTCCCTCCGACGAATATAGAACGAACGATTAGGATCCTTCTTGGAAATAAACCGGCAAATCCTTCAAGGACAACAAAACAAATAGCAAAAATAATTTATATTTTGTATAGAATAACTTGTTGATTGATTTTTGAAGCTGACTGTTGCTAGCTGTTTGTAAAAATGTTCCAAAAAGCTCTGTTTCTTCACAGGTGAAACGGGTGCCGGGAAGAGCAGCATGATGAACTTGATTTTGGGTGAAGAGGTTCTGCCGTACTCAGTGTTAAGCACAACGTCTACAATTTGTGAGCTGAAATACAATGAGGAAAACTCAGTAACAATTCACTATAAGGACAAAGACCCAATAACTGGTCTCCAATGTCAGAATTTTTTGCTAAAAGGGGAAGAAGGGAAGAGTGTCTTGGGTCAAATTTCAAAATATGTTCATGCCAAGACGAATCGTGAGAAAGAGAGTCCGTACAAGAAAGTGGAGCTGTTTTGGTCTCACCCACTCTTGGAGGTAGGATAAGAAGAATACCTGCAGTTAATGTGTGTGAAAACAATTTTTGTTCAAGAACCGCGAAGCATCGAAAAACTAAGAAGCTAATCTTTGAGAGATTGAACCTTTGATTTAAATTTGTTTAATTCGTTACTATCGCGTTTTAAACTTTCGTTTACATACTAAGATAAAAAAAATACTCACCCCAACCTTCCATCCATTTTTGTTTCAAAAAATGTGAAATAAGTCACTTGTAATGAAGTTAAAATGAGACAGGTATGACCTTATAACAGAAATCTTTGTTTGAGTTACTATAGGAATATTGAACTAATCAGACTCGGCTTCTAAATCTTTTTTTTCAAAAAGTATATATTTTTTAAACTTGAATTCTAGGGGAATAGCTCAGAGTGGTTACCGAAATGTCTACTAACAAATTTAACTGCTCCTTCAAGTAGAGGTACGAATCAGTTCGAAAAAAGCTGATACTGGAGTTGAAGTGGAACTCGAACCATGACATCAAGTTTACTTTGAAGAGTTAGATTCAGTGCAGTTGAAAACGTCTTTTTTAAGTTTAAAGTAGAAAAATGGCCGGAAAACTAGAAACAGAACAGTGAAAAATTTACCACTGAGTTTATTAATTTCTTTTTAGGACGGGGTTGTAATTGTTGATAGCCCTGGTATTGGTGAATCAGAACTCATGGACAGTCAAGTAATGGAGTATTTACCTGAAGCAAGTGCTTTCATCTACGTCATCAACAGTGCCAACGCTGGTGGCGTGCAGAAAGATAGGGTGAGACATAGGAGAATCTCATTGCTCGACTTGATTGATAAGCGATAAACTTATACTAAAAGCTAAAAGCTAAACCATAGCATCTCTTCCTCAGATTG